>JAULBU010059692.1:0-31133 GCA_032358235.1 Odonthalia washingtoniensis | reverse complement strand
TGTTCTAAAAAGTTTCTTATTTTTAGCCTATTTAAGGAGCTCATTTAGGAGCATGTAGGAGGGAAACTTTCGGGACAGTCCATAAAGTATAGAATCGTTTACGCTGGGTAATTTTTAGACATTCAAAAAACATTGGATTGTTTAAGCTGGAACATGTTTAGGCCATGCGAAATTTTTTGAAAAATGTATATTTATCTAGTGGGTAGACAGAAGAATTTGGATGAAAAGCCGATATTTTTTGGCGAGACCAGTGTTTTATCTAAATTTTGTGCCACGGGATTAGATGTCTTTTTTGGAATAAACTCAATATTTTTTGACTGAATGCCAAATTTTTTCGGATGTTTTTTTTGAATAAACCCAATGTTTTTGGACTGAATACCAATTTTTTTCGGGTTCCAGCCAATGAGTTTTTGGTTGGGATCCGAAAAAAATTGAAATTTTGCAATGTTGTTGCGGCAACATGGGGGAGTTTTCTCTAAATTTTTTGGATTGGTGTCTAAAAATGTTTGAAAGGAATCAATGTGAAATAGGTGGGATAGGAATATTTTATTGAAATTTTCTCTAAAACTTTTTGGATGGCTGTCAATAAAATTGGGAAATAAAACATTTTTGGAACGGCGGTACGGAGAATCAGCTGCACCTAACGGGGGATAATAAACCTCCTCACTCACCTTTCTCCTTGCTCTAGAAACAGCGATAACTCTTCATCCCAATATCTCATGTCATCTTGATCATAGTCTACACTGACTTACCCTATTAAATCATATATAAATTCTTTAAATCATCCTGTTCAGCTGCTACCGCCATTTCTATTCCATTACAGACAAGTTTTCTTTGTTCATCATACTCCTTCTGCTGCTTCTGATACATTATTATATCTTTCTGTCGTAACAGTAACATACTCAACCATTAAATTTCCATCAATTCACCAACATCCAATAGAATACTCCTTTAATTGGACGGTACGCTATCATAATCATCATCAGCCGCACTGAACTTTTCAACGACTTTGGTAACCTTCGCCAATGAAGTCCTTTGAAAAATTAGTGTTTGTATATTTCAATAATACGAGCCACCGGACACGGAATAGTCTCATTAGCGATATCATATCGGTATGATAGTCCCGAAGCCTTTGGAATATGGCTACAAGTTAGGGAGATCTACTAGAATAAAAAATAATGCAAGTTCATATTTGCGATAACTTGATCAAAACTCGTTCCGTAATATGGCGTCCGTCCTCTGAGGATGATATAAAGGAATACACCTATGTCCACAAATCATATGATTTATAGCGTAATTACAAACAAGTATCGCAGGATATCCCAATACATAAATCACCAAACATGTAAAGGTTCAAGAGTTGTAATATTTTGAGCGGACCCTGCATAAGCTTGTCCTTATTTGAATTGTCCGTTATGTGTACGTAAATATGGATGAAGGTAAATATGGATGAAGATGAATACATGTAAATGTTCAAGAGTTAAAATATTTCCGGCGTGCACTGCACGATCTTGTGCTTATTTTAATTGTCCGTTATGTGTACGTAAATATTGATGAAGATGACCACTGGTCATTAAAATCAATTGCAAGATAAAAGATATCATTAAGTCTAAAATCATATCTAAGAGGTGAGATAAATGGATGGACATCAACGATTTGGATTGTCGAGTTAATAGAAGGAGAAGTATATGTAGCGGCATTTGAAGATGATGATGAGTTTGGAAGTAGTACTGACGTACATTTTAATTGTTTTTCCACCATTGCAGTACATGCCAAACCCGGTGCATCAGTAAGGTGGAGAATAGAAGACGATGGTTGAGATCCAGAATACGGCTGGGATACTGGTGAAGAATTAGGATAATGTTGTTCATGAAGTTCCATCTGTTAATGAAAATACGGTAGTTGTAAGAGAATTACGCCTTTATTGTCCTATGTCACAAAACATGAAACTCCAGGAGTATCATTTGTTGTAGTTTAACTCCTGCAATCGCGAACCGACGGCGATAATGATTTTCATTTGTTCAAGAGATGTGTCACATTTATTAAAGAACATTAAAAATGTGGGGACAGTAAATTTCAATGAATTATAATAAATCTTAGAGCTCAAAATAAAAATTATTCATGTCTTAATATTTTAAAGTAAAATATTAGCGATAAGTATTGATTTATGAATATTATTGCATTGTAATGTTTAAAATTACAGAATGCGGTGTTTCCTCAAGTAAAATTTCTTTTGAAATGATTTTGAAAAGGAACGAAGAAGGAAAAATTGAGCAAGCAAACGGTCATGGAGATGCAAAAAAAATGCAATGAATCTTATCGTCTCCTTGCAAATGTGTAAGTCGAATACAAAGACCTTTCGATTTTCGATACTGTAACAGACTATTACAGTTTCACGTGTTGGTACTTCATCTAAACGATTACATTAATTTGCGTCAAGTAGTCGTTATCTGTTGATCGTTTTGAGTGTACCTTGATTATATCCTGTAAATTATTGTCATTTACAGCTGTTCTGGCGACGTTTGCTAAAGGCTCTAAAATTTCGACTGCAAAGACACGTTTGCTCCTGATTTCACTTCTAACATTGCCAGTAAGCCTGTTCCTGTACCAATTTCATGTACATGAATATTATTGCTTACGTTGTCTGAATTGGAATTAGTAGAGAGAGTTGAAATTACAGGAGAGATTGCAGTGGCGTATTTAGAATATCGGGAAGTACCAGATAAAATTGATGGAATTTGTGATTGTTTGATTGAATCGATAGGAGGAGTACCACGCCATTCCATTTGTTGAGACGTATACATGACGCCTACATGAAAGGTATTTTGAACAGCACGGAAAAGGGTTAATTTGTTACTGTCATCATTGTCGTTGCTACCATTGTCAGAGGCTGTAGAGATAAAGGTTTCATGAAGCGAAAGATATTGCAGAGCAGTTGGGATGATAAGTCCCCACAGGCAACTGATGCAGAGATACCTGCCGCCAGTGCACCGTCGAGTAGATCACCCATGAAGTTGATTTTAACTGGGAAAAAGGAAGGGGGTTAGCTGTAATGAATGGAATGCGTAGCGGGAATTTCTTCCGTTAAATTATACGGATTTGTATCTCATGTGCAAGTGGAAGAAAACAGACGTCTATAATATCAGACTAATAATTAATTTTTTTCAAAAAGCAAATGTAATTTTTAAAAAAACTAAAAACTGTTTAAAAACAAAAACTGTTTACTGTCGTTGATAAAAAATTTCCTCCGCGGGAAGTCGGGATGTTTCGTCTTGAGTGACAGGACTAAGGGTATCGATGTGATGCCAGAGGATGGGTTGGCGCGGAAAGCCCAGGAGGTTACGTTGCTCTAGCAAAGGGAAGATTCAAGGCCAATCACATCAATCGAAGAAATAGATGCCTTCTACTTATGCTTGTCCTCCTCCTCCTCCTCCTACTCATACTACACCACATCATCGACACCGAACTCGATCATCGACACCAACCACGTTGAAGACATTACGCCAAGCCGAGGGTGTTGTTGACTTTTCTTATTGAATTAAATTTTTTAAAAAAAGGCAACATGGAAAGTATAATTCATTAACAAGACATTATTCAACAATCAGATCATTATCATCAATAAGTAATATATTAAAAAAATCAAGAAGTGAAACACCTTTGAAAGATACTATAAAATGCACACATCCTTCAGCGCATACCAATGAAAAATCATTTACATGGATACTTCATGAATTAGATACGTATTTTAGTGCTCTAGAATCTGGATTAAAATCATTACCGTCAACAAAAGCATCAGGGGAAACAATAATATCAACAATATCTACATACGATCCTGAATATACTGTATTATTTTTAGCATGTCATAAATTTAAACATAAAATTAATATCAGTCAAGTCATCTGTTGATGAAATTCAGAAATCAGTAAATGAGCATAAACCAGTCGGATTATTTGTGGTATCTAATAGTACAGAACAAAGAGGAGGCGATGGTGGAATTAGAGGTAACGTTATTGATATTATTTATGAATTAGATGATGAAGTCGTAATAAAATATTCATCAGGCGTTCAAAACGGCTGTGTTTCAGTAACAGGTAAACAATATTCAAGTAATAAATATATATATTTTAAAATTTATTATTCACGCAGGTGTTGGTAATGTAGGATGCGGGATTAATTTTAAATCTTTACATGTATATGATAATGCGGTTATTGAAAACAGTGGAAATTCTCAAGAAAGTGAATTAACCCTTTAGGGACGGAGAGAAAAATCACGTATATGCGAATTAAAAAAAAAGAATACTGTGAGGTGATTGGGTTACGAGAGTAATGTCGGTCTTGTGTATGCATGTTAATCAACTTTGGACCAACGACAAGAGAAATATGAATTGTTTTGACAACTGTATCCCCTATTTCACAGCTACGTGAACTAAGAAATACGGTACCATGAGTGTCTCAAATTAAACTGCCTTATCCGGTCCACCAATAACATGTTGATAAATTATTGCGTATGACTACAAGACAATATAGTGTTCGGAGCTCTGTATTATTCCCGTTTGTTTGCAGAAAGGGGAAACAAATTTTCAATGATTGCCTGGCACTGTTTGTAATAAAAATGAGACTAGACTTTTGTACCATCTGCTACATTGTAATAAAAATAAATCAAATCATTCATGCATTGACAGACGGGAAAAAATACGCCAACCTCCGAGCAATCAATCAATCTATACGAAAATAAAGACAGTTCTCGACTTGTGGCGTTCAGTCACAATCAAATTTATCTCATGACCGATGACACGGAGAATGCGGAATGAAATTATGATATTGTAGGAAGCTGGGAGATGGATAGTGACTATGATGAGTTTCGATATGAATTTGAAATCGCGGAGGTCGACACTGCGTGGCGTACAATACAACAGTGGAATATATCCGAACATGGGTTGATCGAACGAAGTTGCATGTGTTTCAGAACAAAAATGCAAACAGCTCATATCGAAACCACCAGGAATTGTGGTTGTTTCACATGTTTCTTCATCCGTCATTTTTTGAATGCGTTAAGCAATGGACCAATGACAAAATGACTAGAAGATCGCAATCAACCGAAACAATCGAAATTACAACAAGGAATTGTACGCGTATGTGGGATTGGAGATAGCGGCATCGATTTCAAGATTGAATAATCTTAACTATTGTTGGTATACGGAAACATTCTACGGCCAAGAAGACTTCAAGCGCATTATGTCAAGGGATAAATTTTTAAAAATTCGTGCGTTACTTCAACGTTACCCAACGTATCGTCACGAAGAGGCAGTAATAGACCCATTATGGCACTCAAGACCAATGATCGAACATTTTTGAAGAACGTAGAATCTGTTGCTGTACCAGTTGGCGTAAGCGCCATTGATGAAAATACGGTAAGCTGCAAGGCGAGGACGGCCGTAAAAAGGTATAGGAAATCCAGACCCATAAAAGCTGGGATACGATATTATCTTGTCGTCGGGTGGGATGTACTATATCTCCATTCGATGTGGGACAATAATTCCGTTAACAAAAGCGGAATCCCCATTCCGTTGGATATTGTCCCTTGCTTAGAGAACTCCGAGGAGTATACGATAGACACATTGATCCGAACCTCATAAAGAAGGAACGTCCATCTGCGTTGTGGTGCCTGCAGATGACAAACAAATCGAAAAGTCATCCAAAGCCATGTGGAAGGTTGTCTGTACCGGATAATATCCATACCCGACAAACTTTAGCAAAACAATTGCTAAAATTGACAGACGGGAAGGAAAGAATGTTGTGGATTGTCCGAATGAATGATTTTGATGCAGTGAATCGTCCATCCTTGGAAAAAGGTATTGGTAAGTTGGAAAGGTCTGAAAGAGGAGAATGGATATTGGTACATGCACTTGATAAAGATTCTACAAAGGAAGTGGAGACAACACGGGCAGAACTTGCAGGTTTATTACTATTCAAGGACAAGAAGGTTTTCGTCTTCTACACGAATGATCTTGCTGAAACATCTCGGCAAGATGTGGAGGGAAGTTCAGACCACAATTTAAAATGTGTACACGGTCTAGTACTATTGCATAGGTGGATTGGAAACAAAAGTATGACCAGAACCACTTTACAAGTCTCATACTGCATTGTACCATATGATCTTTTCATGAACTCGGTGTACAGATTCGACCAGTTTCGGCCAACAAATTGCACCATGTGTCGTGGAAATCGTGTGCCGATGTCAATGTTTACGTATTTATTGGACGCATCCATTCAGAATGCGTTTACGTTGTTGCAAAGTATTGTCGTCCCAGGGGAGGTGACATACACAGTCAGGGAGTTTAAATGAAGAGTTGCTATGCAACGTGCCCAACCGCTGCTAGATTTAAAGTTTCGACAATACTCGTTTCAGAATATAGGAAGTTTTTCGTTTCCAGCTCAAAAGGCAATGGTAAATGTTGAATTGGATGGTTTACAAAAACAAATGATATTCGGAAATGAGGAAAGGAAAAGTACACCATGTTATTTATGCAAGCTTATTGATGCTGCTATGAAATCGAAATGGAAAAGTTTTGATTGCACACGATGCCAAACAGGGATTCATGTGAATTACTTCACATTGTTTCATGGAAGGAAGGAAGTGGAAGAGAGGAAACGAAATGTACATGTTGTAATTATGAGTGTGGAAGAAAATCAATACGGAGAGAAGCTGCATAAACGGGCCGTGAAATGAGTTAGTGACTTGGACCGCTATAAAATTACTTGGAATGCTGAGTAAACCGAGCCATAAACTAAATCAGCATAGTTGTGAACCACAACAGGTGCATCGTATAGTTGTTTATTTGAAGATATGAAAGAAGTTTCTGCTTGCTAAATTTTGTTCGTCGCACAGTTTTTGACATAAATGATGATGATATGAACGTACTTGAAGCATTCAGCACCATTTCAACATACATAAACGGTGTCCCTAGCATAGGTTTTGCCAGGTTGAGATGACTTTGTTGCTTTGATGTCAGATGTCAGCGGAAGGAAAGCCACTTTGAAGTTATGATAATGAAATGATTTCCCCACCATATTTCCCGTCGCATCCCGTACTGCTTGCTGTAATAGTTGTCGTCGTTGTAGTAGTAGCAGAAGAAGATGAACACATATGGTTCGCTTTCGTTTTCGGAGCGCACCAAACAAAGGGAATGTAGAAGAACACTAATTACATTTGTACGAATTTTCACCAGAATGTACTATCATATATGCGCGGAGATTGTCATTCCGTAAGTATGTATGCTGGTATATAGGGCATGGCAGAGTAGAATTCGATAAAATACAATGTCCAAGTTTAGTAGTGTTTTTACTTCTTAATGATGCGCCTGTTTTCTTGCACTTGCATTCGAAATAGACGAAGACGATGTGACCGTACTAGAATTAGACAACCAAATGTTGTCGGTGAGTTGTTCTGTTTCAAACTAGACAACAGAGTAGTTTGGAAGGTGAAACGGCGCGCCATACAGTTGAATTAGTAGATAGAGTGTTGGCGTGTCGGCGGCAGCCGCGTCTCGTGGTGATTGTGACTGTTCATGCCACCTACTGTGACATTGTAAATCTGGATGAGTTCTAGGTTTAGAGGATAAGAGTCCGGCGGTTAGAGGAGCAGCGATCTGAGAAAATAATTTTGAGTTCATCTGTAGGCGATGATTGGGGTGAGAGGTGGGGAGAAAGTGTCGAAAATATGTTGTAATCCGAGAGACATGTTTTTGGATGTATTTAGTAGAATTGAATTTGACAGCTTTTGGGTATTGGTAAAGTTTGGTAGTTGGTTGGATGATGGGTTGAGATCTCAAGAAGGAAGACAATTTGATTGTAAAGTTAAGTAAAAAGAGAGAAACAAGGAAACAGAATTTTTTGATATTGAGTTTAAATCCAACATTGATGCATTCACCATGTAGTACCTGTCCATGTTTTGTATTGGCGTATGTTGTTAATCTCCAAGCATATATCCATATTAATCCTGCATATTATGGAACTCGGCTATTAAGATGATGTGGTAGATAATATCTATGTTGTTGTCCATATGACGATCAGTGATGTGAATAATGATGTTGATTAGTATGATACGACAGATGTTGATATTGCTGGTGATGTTGATGTTGATATTACTGGTAATGTTGATGCTTATTGTGATATTGCTGGTTATGTTTATGTTGATATTGCTGGTACTGTTGGTGTTGATGGTGATATTGCTGGATATGTTGATTTTGATGGTAATATTACCGGTGATGTTAATGTTGATGGTGTGCGGTGTGGAAATTTGGAAGGAGACGATCGACATCTTTTGGCCGTAGAATTCATTTTTAAATTCCGTAGCGTTTACAAGTAATTTATAGTCAATGAAGTTCAAGAACTCAGCCTCCAATCGTGCCATATGCCCACCCGTAGGAACGCCGCCCACATTTGAGTAATTATTCATGGTGTAAGTTTCATCCTGCAGAATTTTAGCAGCGACCACAATGGATGTGATGAGCAATCGATGCAAATTCATCCCACACATTCTCAAAATGGGGTGCTTCTCACGCAGTCTCCTTAAATAAATGAGCACAATAACGTAGACAGAATCCTCACACTAGCAGTACAGATAGACACGATTCACATACGCCTTCCTCGTGAATTCCAGAGTCGATAGAGGAAACAATAGCGACTGAATATTGGTTGATGGCGGGGTCTGACATGCTGTCACATGGTATGATAAAGGCGAGTATATTTTATGGCAGATTCGAATACAAAGAATATGAAGAGGCCGTACACAGCAAGATTTTCTACGATCCATAAAACATATATTTTATCTTCGTGTATCATTTTTTTCTCAAATAAAATTCAAATTTCTGGTTTTTTATTGAAATATATAACTAACACAAATTACGGTCAGTAAGGACTGTTGTGACCCATTACCACTACAAGTTGTTTTTCCATTACATATTTCATTACTGATGACTTACGTTCGACAGATATCATGATATATTTTATGACATTCGGTGTACTGGAGATAATTTACCACGAGTAAGTGAAATACCGTCATGACAATGTTATTATAACTTCGGTTATCATAGTCATTATTTCGACCATTTATTTGAAATCATTATTAGATTTCCCTTTTATAAATTATTCAAACACATACTTCACACACATTACAAACACTACTGTCATTGCCGAAACAATAATATTATTCGGGAACATATCCAATCACTGTTCCTTGAAACCCATGTACTGTTCAACAGAATCAGGCCATTTACGACGAATACTTTCAAGAATGCAGTTTGGAAGTTGAATCCGGTTGTATTCCCCGTTCAAAAATAAACAACTTGTAAACTTTCTTTCTTATAATATTTTTCACTTCTTCTTTAATGTCATCATCATTAAGGTCTTGTTCTGTCTTCTGTACTATTTCAGATCCGTACTGTGTCCAAGAACAAGGGGAACCTCCGAAACTCGAACATACCTTATACGCCTTTACTGTATTAAAATCAGTCTTTTCCACTCCTAGTTTTCGTGCTACCTCTTGTGTTTGGCTTCACTTTCTTTGGTTGATATTTCGTTTCCTGCCAACCCACCTGTGGTTTTGAAACGGAGATTTAATTTTTAATTTCCCTTTTACTACCCGTCACAATTTTCAAACTTTGAATTTCACCCCGCTCAATTGCCGTACCACAAATTGACTGTGTCACAGTTTCCAATGCCTCGCCTTCACTGACATCAGAAACATTTATAATCACGTTCATTATGTTGCTTGTTGTTGCTTTCAGACTCATTTTGAAAGGGCTCCTCTTCCGTCCACAACGCACGATATGTACCATAACTTGCTTTTAATCAATCTTCGTTACCATCAATATTTTCATTTTCCCTGGGTGAGGCGCTATTACCTGGGTCTTGTGTCCAGGTGCCAAGGAATTTGCCATCTCTTTCCATTTAAATGATGTCTTTCGTGTTTGAGATGATGGGAATGATTGCAGGATTGTTGTTATCAAAATCTCATTTTTATTTTTCCGTGGCCTATATAAATAATATCTCAACAATTCAGTTTCAAGATGCACATTAAGCATCTGGCATTACTCCACATGAACTTTTGAAAATTCGAATTTATTGCCGTTTCAGAAGTTTTTCTTATGAGAAAATGGAGCTCAGAACAGTGTCAATCAACATTGTTTTACTATTTTGATCTACTTAAGATGAAAGGTGTATTATAATTATTCCTTTACATTTATGACCGTTTTCCGTTAGGTCGAAACATTTCCTCAACTCACGTTACCTGTCAGTTTACAGTTTTCTGTCCCTAAAGGTTTAGTTTGAAATGCTAAGAAATTAGGCAATGACTTGAAACTTTCTGCAGAACATGATAAAAAAATGGTACTTTCGTTGTGAAACAACTTGATGATAACGGTGCTGTTGCTGCTGTTGCTGCTTTAATAAAGAAATCTCTTTGGGTATCACGACATCCCGATTATTTAAATGATGCTTTGAACGATGATAACGTCGTTGTTGTCTAATTTTTTTCTATAAATTTGAAGTAAATATACATGTGTATTTTTAGAATTATTATTTTTGATCTCTCATAATCACTTCACTGAACTCCATGTCGAACTTTCGCGCTTGCAACCGACGTTGATTTCACGAAACAAGCCATCGCAATAACTCGACATGAAGTCATTCAAGTTTGTATGAACGCCGATATACCGAGTAGGTGCAGTAGTTACATCAAAAAGACCACATAAATTCAAAAGTTATCGTTATCATTTAGTATACAAACAAACAACAGAAATGCATCATTCACCTATCACAACACTACCAAAATGTCAACACCCCCATCAGCAAAAACAAAAGCAAAAGAGGATTCGATCGCAACGCCAAGTTCATTAAAAATATTATTAATGGGAAGTGGGGGTCGTGATGCATTAGCTCATTCAATTTCAAAATCACCATTACTTGACACATTATACACACATCCAGGAAATCCAGGAATTCTATCTTTACCATCAACCCTACCGTAACCTACGCCATCAATAACATTAAATATTGAAGAAAGTGTTAAGAAGTTTGTGTTTTGAATTAATTGAACATAGAGATAATGATGAAGTACCCAATGTTATTCCGTTGATTTCAGCACAAGATCATAAAAAGTAGGTGAGGGTGATATAGGAGTGAATAATGGTGGAAAGTGTGCTTATTCACAACGTTTATTATGTAATTCAAGTGAGATGATTAATAAAGTAATGAATGATATTGTTATACCCACTGTAAATTGTATGAAAGAAGAAGGATATCCATTTTCAGATATTTTATATTGCGGATTAATGATAAATACTACAGATAATTTATTTTCTGTGTTAGAATATAATGTAAGATTTGGTGATCCTGAAATGCCAAAGTCTGATTACAAGAATAAAATCAAATTTACTAGAACCATTATATCGTGCGTCTTGCGGAAAACTTCGTGATTTTGAAATTTGTTGAGATGATAAAAATGCAGCCAATTCTATGGTTGTTGTGTTGGAAACTAAAGGTTACGCTGGAGATTATAAAATGGAATTGTCATAAAAGGGTTGGATAAAGCAGAAGGTATAGATGGAGTAACTGTTTTTCAAGAAGGCACGAAGTATGGTGTATATGGTGAGATTGTAAGTGATGGTGGTAGGGATTTTTGATACTACCGGTACAGGTAAGAATATTGAAGATGCTAGAAATAAAGATTACCACGGAGTTGGTGCTATTCAGTGGGATGATGGTTTTTGTCGTAGAGACATTGGATGGCGTGATATTTCTACTACATCTTCTTAAGTTACAGAAAAAGTGTTGAAAGTGTGGAGGAGGTGCGTAAAGCGTTGCGTGTCGATGTGCATGTTATGGATGTCATTCATGGCGGAGGAGGAGTGGCCGGATATCCTGCCTGTGGATGCATTGACATGGGTCCATGCGGACCCATTAACATCATCCCATGTGGGTGGTGAGGATGAGTCATGAAATATGTATGAAACGGTGGTGGAGCAGTTGGGATGTTGTTCATGGTGTGGGATCACAGTATGGACCGCATTATAGTTCGTGAAGAATAAAAAATGAAATTTTTCACAGTCGAAGTTTTATTCGATTTTCATATTTCTGCGGGAACATAAATGGGACTGATATGAGCAGATATTAGAAATTAAAATTAAAGGCTATGAATTTCATTCAATTTTCAACTTTTAGCAGTCCTGATAACCTCGTATCAGCACAAAACCGGGACTGACATGAGGTTATCAGTCCTATCTTACGCGTGTGACAAGATTTAGAGGAAGAAGAAAACTGAAGATGTAAAAAATGATAAATATTACAGAAGCAATGAGGTTACTGTACCTGATTTGTAAAGAAACTATAGGGAAAGAAACCAGAACCACATATTTGTTCGTTGTACTGTAACGTTCAGGATCTTCATTACATTATTATTTTTAGCAAGGTATCCGAATAAAAGGTTACCATGGACGAAATAACTTGCAACGAATTTGAAAAACCGACGGATCTTTTGAAAGTGGTTTCACATTCACATCACCTGCCATCTTTCTCATGCAACCGCACAATCATAAACTATCCATCCATTACGAAGAAAGAGCCGCCCGTTAAATATTTTGACTGACACAACTCTCCCCAAAGACAATTAAACTACTGCATTTAATGCTGGAAGTCCAACAACATGAAAACCCGTTCACATAAGTAACATTCAAACAACACAATTTGACCATTCATAGAACCAATTTCCATTACACTTGATTTCAATTCCTGCGTCTGTTCCTATCCTACAAATGTACTGAATTTCACGGTCCATTACATTCCAGCTTCATCTCACGGTCCAATGATGTACCTCTCATCATAATCATACATCTCTCCCTTAATTATATAAAATCTGTTCTCCTAGAAAATTCTTGCTGCTCAGTCTGTGGATCCCTTCCTAAGGGTATCAACCTATCTTACCCTAAATAACTCTTTCCAAAGGCACCAAATCTCTGTATCTCCTGTAACTACGTTTACAATGCCTTTTAATACTATCTATGGATGTGAGACCATACTTTTGACATGGAATACTAACGCCTTCCTCACCATCACTTCCTTGCCATTGTAACCTGATACCATTTGAAACGTTGTCAATTTTATCAACACGTAAATTCTTTCCACCTATCACTTCGTAGTATTGTATAAAACCAGTTTCTTTTCTAAATATTTCGTACAATCAGGACAACTTACTTTTTTTTATGTAGTATGAAAATTTCAGATTGTATGTACTTTTCTTCACCTATGATGCAATCTCCACTATTTAACCTTCCAATAATTTCCAGTGCTGTGTGAAGGGTACGCTCACTACAGCTAGTTGACAGTGGTATATCAGTTTTTCAACAATACACCGGTGACAAGGAGACGAATTGGTTGTGCCACGTTTAGTACTAGTCATGTCCTCCGCTTCTGGGAGTTCGCAGATATAGTTTGAAAAAAATTGGGCACCAAATTGTCGTTTGTCGCTTGTAACTGTTGAAAGGCCTTTTGGTGCACATTTATGTAAAGGTGCTACATGAACTCCACACTACCATCAAGAAATTTTAGTGTATCAAATCTTCGTACTTTTCTTTGTTGACAACGGATAAAATTCGCAACTTCTCCACATCCCTCCACACCATCAACGGCCGTACTACAATTATAACTGACGGGTGATTATTCAACAATATTCCTTCCACTTGTTACATTTACACGATGCACGTTTTCCTTGGAGTTTAAGATGTTGATATGGAGAGGATGAAAGGTGAAAGATTTCGGATCAAAAGCTGTTTATGATTTATCACTATACAATTGAAGTAATGCAACAAATGATTGTTCCACGTCTGTTGTATTTGAGTGCCGTTATACACCTGGGTGCATGCTACTGTTAATTAACTTTTCAGTCTCTGTAGCTGCATGTTCCAAATCCGAGTTCATGGGATGAGTTCTCAAATCCCCTTCGTCATTTGACTTCACTATTTATTATAGAGTCCAGTTCGCAATGTTTAATTTTAAATTTAATAACCTCAAGTCGGTCTCTTGAAAATAGTTCAACATTCACGTCGTTTAAACATAAAGTTGTCTTCATAAACCCCTCTTTCTCCATCTTTTTGATCGTCTGTAGCCTATAATATTCTCTTATGGATGAAATATTTTTAAACTTTATACAAAATTCCAACATATGTTTTGTGTCAGTACCAATAAAACTTAAAAAATCGTTATACATACTATCTCCAGCTGATATTCCCAACGTTAAGAATTGTTTTGAAACATGGTCAATTGCTGCTTCTGCTTCTATCCTTTCCAAATCATTCACATGTGTCAAATGAAGCTCTGGTCGGTCCATAAATAAATTATTTTCGACATCGTTTTCCACTTCCATTTTATCGTCCATACCTTTTTTGTCAAGTATTACTTAAGTAACACGATCAATGGTCAGCCCGTCCCAACTACCAAACAGTGTTCTTGGAACACCTAACCTATTATGCTCACTTGTACGCCGTAATCTCTCTATAGTTTTGGAAGAAGTAGAATCCATCATGGTAATATGTGTGTTGATTCTATGCTGCGTGGTTGAGGTTGCGGCACAAAACGGACAAGAAATCTTCGTAAATGATAAAAGATAAAGCTGATAAAGCTGTATAAGTAGTACGAGTACATAAATTAGGAAATACTACCATTGAATAAGAGTACTAGCAGTCTTCTGCGGCGGCGAACAAAACTTTTGTAACGGATGTTTTTTCTTTTGAAAAGAAAAAAACATATCAGTTTGAAATTTAGAATTTTTTTTCTTTTCCATATTTTCCCAGTCTCAGCAAAACATAATTGGGCTTTTTAATACGGCCGGATGGTCCGTTTTTTTTTAAATTTTTCAATCTGTTACATATTTCGTGATGGTAAGCTTTGATTGGTTTGAATGGGATTACAGTATCTTCTAACTTCCATTTTAAATTTCTTTTCGACAATATCCTATTTCAACCTAAATAAAAATAGACCATTTTTTCGGTAATATTCCATTATGTTTTGGAAAAGCACCCTAAAAACCTAAAAATTAAGGAAACAGCGAACTATTACCTAGGTGGTAACTTACTTGAAGTAAATTTTTGACAAATTGCAGTCAAAAAATAGTCAAATGTTTTTCGAAAATCTAAAACTTTGAGGCCGGACTCTCCAAGTTTTTAAACTTTCATTTTTTTTTTCAATTCTTTAAACATCTTCAGAACGGTATGGACTGAAGAAATATGCCTTTAGGCCATATCGAAATGTTTTAGGGCCTTGTTGAAAAAACGTTCTACAGACGAACATTGACTTTATGGAAATGGAACATTGTAAACGTTCCTGTTATCCTACGTATCGGACAATATTGAAAATATTAAAATTATCTTAAAATTGAAGAAATTTATATATACAATAAAATTCAATAAAATATAATTTTAATTTTTTTTAAAAAATGATTCTATTATTTTTTGTGAAAAAAAAAATTATAAATTATTTTAAGAATATATTCTTCATATTTATTCTTCATATTTAATAACTAAAATATTTTTGATAGGGTTTGGTCGTATCATACTAATCAACATCATCATTCACATCACCGATCATCATATGGACAACAACATAGATATTATCTACCACATCATCATAATTGCCGAGGTCCACATTTACCACCTTTAACTTCATCATCAACGCCACCTCCCCCTTATCCGCCACCATCGTCATCGTCACATACTTACCATTTATCACTGGTGACAGCGGCCAATAATATTTGAGTACATTTAATGGAGATTTATGCGTACAATAGATTGAGATTACCCTAATGCTTTGTTGGAATGCATTTTCTACGCTGTTTGATTATTTTAAGTTTATGCTTATTATATTGTAGCCGAAAAACAGAAACTTGAATTTCTGTTCTTCACTACCAGCTTCGGTTTTACTTCAAATCACTTTCTTGTTCTACCAAACTCCGTCGACGGAGACGCAGTGCGACAATAACTGGGACGGACGAAGACCCACGAGGTAATTGAATCTACACTGTAGGTAAACTAATTAATAAGTATTACACGAAACGACGTATTATCCGCCAAACGTTACGACTATTTGTTTCTTTTAGTACTCGTACCGAGATGGAATCGACTCGAGACTTAAACAAAAAGTACAAGATAAGGGCGGTATTCAAATACAAAGCACCATACTGGAGGTCGCCGCCTGAAGTCTACTATCATCGAGCTGTCTAGGATCACATGGGCCCGTGCGAATAGTTTACTCTGACGTTGCTGAACACTATCCTTGGGAAAACCGGGTTTCGACTGCAGGGTCATTAGTTTTACCACTAAGAGTGCCAACGGGGGAATTTACCGGAAGGGGTGTCCCGTCGTGAGAGTCAAAGGTACATTTACGGAACTACAAGTTAGTTTCGAACCAAGAACTCTGAAATTCCAAAAACAGAAAGGACATTAATTCACGAAATACGGATGTGCCTAAAAAGGCTATTGTACAATTACTAAACGTAATTTGACTACAGAAAACGACATGAACATTTAAATCGGTCCGTATGACAGAATGCACAACGATTTGGTCAGACGAGGGTGGTACAGACCACATGTCTTTCCTGAAAAATTTAAGTGACACTGATTTTAAATCTTTGTCGCCAACACAGGCTGGGTTCGTTGTATCACTTCTCTAGTTATCACACTCTATGGAAGGAGAGGGATTAAGAGCATGCATAGGCGAAATTTTCTCCCATGCACATCTCATCTGCAAGGGAATTTACGATATGCCATGCATATGGATTGAGTTGAGAAATTTTCTTGGCCCTAGAGGTGCCTTATTATCACAACATTCTTCGCCCCGAGTAATCATGATATTAGATCATGAACTTTATAGTGAAGCAGAGGATAGCGAAGCCGCAGTGAAGTCGGCTACAATCATTGTGGCCAGTAGAAGTCGAGTACGCAAGACCTTTCAAATACAGCACCACCAGTCTCCAATTCATCTGCCCAAAAAAACGAGGGACAATCGCAAAATCTTTCTGAAGGACGTGTCGCTCACAACTCAGCAATGCAACTAAAGGATTGTGACAAGACGTTTAGCGGAGACCTCGGAGAATGCTGGATGGAGTTCGTCGATGAATAGCAGCAGATAGCACGGGACTATAATTTAAATTAGAACCAGGAGCTACAATACTTGCACAACATCTTGAGCAATTATGCAAAGATATTTTACTTAGATAGTGTCAAAATCTATGTGACTAAATTCCAACAAGTAATTGGAATGACCAACCAAGAGTATAACTCACCCGTACGTCAAACACGGGTGAAAAATTATTATCACAGTCTTAGGGTAAGTGATTTTGTCACAGAAGGTTCGGAAGTATCAGATGCGCACGCCAAAGCATACAAACTGGTCCTTAAACTATAAAGGCAGGTTCCTGCCTCACACCGTGGTGAGGCTCATCGATTGGAATTCCTTCGGGGCGTAGTTATTGGATTCAAATGGACTCACGAACCGCTATCCAGACTTTCAAAACATCAATTGTCTTTTCAGAAACTATACGGTGGACTGGAAGCTTCGTTACAAATATTCAAGGAGGACAAGATCGTTAGGCTACTAGATAAAGCAAGTAAGGAAATTCGTGAAAAATCGGACAATTTTATTGGTGTTAACTACGCTGGACGAGGAAGGTATTTGCGAAAGATTAACTTTCGTCGTCATAATAGCAATGGTAAATCAAATCAATGCAACCCCTTGCCTATAACCGGATTATTAAATTACGGTGGCTAAGGAAACGTGCAAAAGGACTGCCAGAAACCTCGAAATGTGGCAAAGGCCGCCGCACGCAAACTGGACTATCTGCAAAAAAGTCTGTAAAAGGTGTACACCTTGTTCTTGCCGAATTATGTCAGAAAATGGACGATGACGTAGTATTTGAGTCAGGGGAGGATGACGATCTTGAGATATTTAAAGGAATTTGAGTGCTGGTTCAGTTTCTCAATTTCCTGTCTCAATATCATCAATTGATGAAGACCAAGATTTGATACAGAAAAACGAAAATATATACTTGTGATGGAAGTAAACTTCCCTTCAGGAACGAGCGGGGTATTTGAGGGAACATGCCTTTAATATGGTGCTCAGATGACCGGCATAGGCAAGAAACAGGCATTGTTACACTGTGAGTTCGCCAACTAGCTTTTCAATCCTGGTCCGTCAAAGCATCTATTCAGATTTGGAGATGGTCGCCACGTAGATCTAGGATATGCAAAGATACGAACCTCTGTGTCAGTAACACACTTTTCAAATGTATTCGCTCCTGTTGTGGATGTAGATGTACCTTTTCTTCTCGGCCTCGACGGATAAAAAAATTCAAGATCATACTAGACTTCGACGATGACATTGTACGATCGGAGTGTGACGGATGGACACTTTCAATGATTCGAAAACACGGTCACGCCTACGTGGAGTGGACCCCGAGCATTCTTTATACCGAGACCGAACTGAGGAATATTCACAGACAATTTTATCATCCCCAGACAGAAAAGATGTTTGCTGTTATGAAACGTGCACACCCCGACACTGTATCTACCGAAGTATATTCCGTCTTTGAGAAGATACAATCTACCTGTGACGTATGTCAAAGAGAAGCTGACGCTCCGCACATATTCAGAGTGTCACCTCGCAACGGTGAATGCGTGTCTAATAGAATAGTGTCGCTAAACCTTATGAGAGTACATGGTGAAACAGTCTTATATGCCGTGTAAAAAGATAAAAAATTAGAGCAGTCTGTTTTTTGAATCGTGAATCCACTACTAGCACTTTGAAGGCATTCTTACGTGACTGGGTGGCTCCATATGTCGGATATCCCGATATCATAGCAACTAATCAAGGACCACAATTCCTCAGTGGAGAATGGAATAGCCTGCTGAATGCAGCAGGAATCAAGAAACAACCATCTGGAGTTGAGAGTCACAATGTATTAGGAGTAGAAGAAGGATATCACTCTTTCCTAAGATGAGTATACAATAAAGTGCGCGCTGACTCTCCAAGAATTTCTGCAGAGAATACACTGGATGTGAAAGTAATCAATGATACAACCGGACCTTTAGGTATGGAACCTACGTTCGTAGTATTTGGCGTTACTCCACGTATTCCTGTATACCCTCGGGAACTAACCTGTCAAGCCAATCGAATGAAAGAAATGAAAAATGCTAGAAATGATATTTTGAAGCTTGTTGCGAAGCACAAACTTGACACTGCTCTCAGTCCCAACATCCCAAGAGCCGCATATACCACACGCAAAATAGAGGATGAGGTTCTTATGTTCAGAGAAAAGCTGACTTCTAAATGGGTTGGCCCATATATAATCCGTTATATCAAAGATATGATTCTTACACTAGATACGAGAGACAGATGTATTGTTATCTCAATTGAAAAGGTGAAGAAATAGGAGGAATCCGATACGCCTACTATCACTTATTTAGAGAAAACACAATAAAAACAAGTAGCAAACCATCCACTCGTATATCCAGAGTTAGATGAGATTGGAAGAATCTTCGACGACCGGTGGGAATCTCAAGCTGACAACCGTATTCCGATCAACGCTTTCGTTGTAAAAATAATCAAGGGAAAGGATGAAAGAAGTAAGTAGGATGGCTTCAAGGAAGCAAAGCGTGATGAGGTCGAAGGTCTAAAACGTCGAAAGACGTGGTGCATATTGGATAAGTCAAAAGTTCCACGAAATGAAAAAATCCCAGGAGGCCGCTTCATCCTTTCAATTAAGAACTTTGGAACACCAGAATAGGTTAGGTATATCGCACAAGGATACAACGATCAAGACAAACTATACCTTGTTCACGACACGGCCACAATTAGAGCATCGTCTTTTCGACTCGTCTTATCTACAGCAGTCATTCATGGATTCGGAATCTTCTCCCATGTAAGCCAAGAATATTTTCAAAGTAAGAATAAGCTTACTCGCAAGATATATTTGCGTCCTAAAAGGGAATATTGCGAAACATTCGGTCTATCCAAACGAATTCCTCGAACTCATCAGACCTATATACGGTATATGTGATACCGGAGACTATTCGGGACTTTCGATAGATGCGCACTTCGTAAAAGAGTTGGGAACGAATCCTCTTACGGGAGATTCTGCATTGTATCTGAAAGTAGGAGACAATGTAACAGAAGATACGAATGGAAAATATATTGACAATTGTCTACACGCGGACAGTGATGAGTTAGAATGCCTTACAGAACAGACACTATAAAATTTCGAATCAAAACGCCAAGTATACGATGATTTTGATTTCTTCGGAACAAAAATCCGAAATTTACCTGGTAGAGTTGTCTTTGTCGGACAGCCATATTGTACAAGGAAATTTTCCCTCTCCTTTAAGATCTCCTTCAATACTTTTCACACCATAAAGTTATAATAATAATAATGTTATCAATAAAACTTTAAAATTTACTTCACCTTCTACACCACTACTGCAAAACCAACCATCACTTTCGCAGCAACAGAAACAATCATCACCATTACTATCACCACCACAACTAGCACTGTCTCAAAAATCGTCAATGGAAGTTGGTTTGACACCTAGAACCGCATCATCTCCACCACCCACAACTACAGCAACTGCAACAAAGTATAAATCGACTACGCCACCATTTCTCAGACGAGGATTTCGTAGCATGGAATCCAAACATAAATTTTGTTGCCACTGGTTGTGCAGGCCATTTTTCAAGTGATAATTGTCTTCAAAGATGTCGAGGGTGCTTTCTGGTTGGAGAACAACTGGCGTTTCCGTTTGTAGTATTTCTACTTTTTCTTTACAAAATTACGAGATTGTAAGCTAAAACAGAATAAAGTATGAAGTAACTGAGTTCAAATATGGTAACAAACTCCCTCTATTTTATTACTCCACATCTTTTTATTTTCTCTTTGAACTAAATAATGCATCTTTCTTTTCATTCTTGCAACCAATTTATGCTTACATAGCTAGGATTTGATGGGGGTAAAATTTACTATGACCAATAGGGAATCTTTCCATGTCTTCCTTTTGGAGAAGTTTTGTTATGGTAAGTAACATGAAATATGAACAAATGAATAATATTTCATTCCCAGCACTATTTATCTTCATTTTTAACTAACAACACTGTATCTTATGATTCGTTTTGAAGAAGCAATTCCGTTAACAGTGAAGACAAAAATGGGTAGTATCCATACCAATCTAGATGGTTCCTACTTATTAAGTGTGCTCGATAATATCATCGTGTTAACAGAAGATGGATAAAGCTACAAATCCACATTCAGATTCCACAATTATCATTCCGAATCTCTCCGATCACCCAGTTTCCGTTTCTTCTGTTTCTGTTTCTTTCCATTCTTTCTTCCACATGCATTTTACTTTCAATTCGTGTTCATCTCTTTATTCAACTCCTCCCCATCTATAAACGAACTTATCACTAGCCATTGTTATGAAATTCGGTAAAAGATTTCGCGAATTAGTCCAAGAAAGTGATCAAGAATGGAGTCCAAATGTTTGGGATTACGAAGTATTGAAGAAGCAAATTCATCTACCTTCAAATTTGATCAAAAGCAACGAAACAAGTTGAGATTCAGACAGTAAAGATGGCGAAGAAAGAGAACATGAGAATGAAATGGAAGAGATATCAGCAGAGTTAAAACCAACTGTTATAGTAAAACCTAATCCAAGGGGACCGGAAGAATCAGTGATGGTAAAGAAACAAGCTGTTAAACAAGCTGAACATTTACATAGAAACTTTTTCAACATCGAAGCGACTCGCGTCGAAATATTTGAAAAATGTTGATACTTTATCTACTTCGAAAGTAGATATAGTGAATGAATGTTTTTGGAGAAGCAAGAAGAGTTTAATATTGAGCACCGTCAAGTATCATCGTGTGTACAACTATTATTGCAACCTGGGCTTGCGACAAGGCGTGAAATAAATTATATAATACGTAGATTGACACATTTCCATGGTGGATGAGTTGTTTCAGAAACAGTTTCAACCGTTATCTATACTGGTTTCCGAAAGATTTTAAAAAAGCATGATAAAAAATTGGTTTAAACATCCAATATGTTTATTTAGATACTGTTCTACTCACTCCATCTTTTTAGTATTTTTAATGAATACTGTTCGGAGATTGATAATATCAACTGAAAATCAATTCTTCAAACTTGATGCTATTGTAAAATTCAAGAAACATTTTCCTGCCCCTTCTGTAACTGGTGCTGGAGGCTCACATGCTGCAAAAACAATACAAATCAAGCACAGAACCTTCAACGAAATAAACCTGTCTCTAAATCTGATTTAGCAATTGAACACTAACTACAACAACAATCATCAATATAGAAACAAATAAATCAACAGAGGGAATGGAAAATCAAAGAAAATTAACAGCAGCAATTCAACAACAGTCATCCATACCGTTATCTATACCACTAGCTACCAATTCATCAACATCACCATCATATCTGATTAAATTCATGTCACCAAGTTCATCCTTATGGCGACTGCATCAGCATGCGCCTAAATTTTCATGTGAGGGATTGGAGCTAAGACCGAAATATTATGCTGCCTTCTTCATTTAGTGAAGAAAGAAATTACAAATATGAAGGTTGCGGCTAGACATGATTAAGATTTGATGCCAACACAGGAACAGAATGGGCTGAAAATAGACAGTAAGTTAATGAAGAAGAGCAGAATTTATTTAGAGCGCCACAGACGCAATACATTAGGAAATATCAACGTTACATAAGTTATGCGAAATACAATTGAAGTTGAATACTATTATTCGATCAAGTGAAATGAGTTGGAGTGAAAATGTATTCCCCTTCCTCCTCGATCCTTGCCGCCTTTTATGAATAGTCTGCACGAAGATATGCGTAGTCCATCTCTCTTCCATCTTTCTGTCGGGTTTTTACTATACACGTGCTGTTATTCAGGTGTCATTTAAATAACAGATGTTCACTATGATTTTTAAAAATCCCGCAGTACTTCCACTGAGCCATCGACTAATTTTGTAATTTTTTAAACTTATTTTGACACACAGTGCGTTGATTTGAATGACAAAGTCGGATGGTTGAAGAGGTTTTTCTTTTTCTCCATATCTTCCCTCTATGCCCTAACCACCATCACATGTGACCATAAAACAATCACAGACTCGAAAATTAACAACGGGTAAAAATAATGCTTGTTCTTCCCTCTTCATTCACTCGTAATGACATAGAACTCACATTGTACATGTATGAACAGGCGGAAAAAGGAAGATATGAGATTCTTACAAATTGAAAGAAGAGTTATTTAGAGATACACAGTTCAAAATAATTGTGTTTTTC
The DNA here is from genome assembly GCA_032358235.1 of Odonthalia washingtoniensis. Taxonomy (NCBI): domain Eukaryota; phylum Rhodophyta; class Florideophyceae; order Ceramiales; family Rhodomelaceae; genus Odonthalia; species Odonthalia washingtoniensis. The sequence goes on along the minus strand of JAULBU010059692.1, from coordinate 7,737 downwards.
TACGCAAAGCCGCTCACCGTCGACATTTTTATTAAATGCTACATCTTCTGTTTTGGAATACTCTTCAACACCTACTCCGCTACCACCTCCACGCCAATTCAACCCCAAGTTTCTCCATTGTCACGTTCATTCTTCTTCATACTTGTGTTTTGGAATATTATTCTCACGTTAAAATCGAATGATATATTACAGTGTGCTGCTCAAATCAGTTTTTCCTTCTTCAAAATATTTATTATCAAAATTTAAAATATTTATATTTAAAACAAAAATACGACAAATCATTGGAATTCCTACAGAATTCTGCAGAACCGGCGACGGATGTGCCAAAAAATAATTATTACATCGTTCGGTGTTGAAAGCTAACGTTGAAGAACTGCGCTGGGATAAATACGAAGAGTAATGAAGTAGTTGTAATTTAAATCCTCAATTTTCTTTCAAATGTTTTCCTCATTGGTTACCGTATTTGTATTTTATGTTAAAGCAATACTGGAAAATAACTGCGAACCTTCGTTCTATTTCTGCAGACGCACATATTCAAATATATTGTTTCGTATTGGTAAACCATATACCACCTTCTATATATCATTCGACAACAAGAATTGGCTATAAATATACATGTGTATGGATTGCATGCATTAATCTTCTCATAAAATTAGAACAGAATAATATTTTTGTTTCTAATTCGGGAATTATAAACATAGCATTCACATTTTCGAAAATTATACCATTTCATATATTTATTTTAGGGACAGAAACATGCCACGAAAGAGGAATGTTTCATTTACATCTTCCAATACTGAGTCACGGATTCTTCAACGAAGAAGGGTTAGTGCCACATCACAGGCTATGAGTAGAGAATTGCACGGTACCTTGAACGAAAAAGTTCTGCAGTGCACAAAAAATTGAATGAACAACTTCTTGCAGTAAACACCACATTGAATGAAGAGGGCGATAAAGGACAGAACCTGGTACTAAATGGAAGCGGCGAAACATAAAACGGTGCGGATGGAATGGAGCAGAACGAAATGGATTTGGAAATAGATCTGGAAGAAGAATTGGATAAACATGAGAATTTAGTGGGAGAAATTTCCCATCAAATTGAAGATATGGGTGTAGTCCAGAAAGACGATCGAAATGCAGAATCCTATGACCCACACCTTCCGGACGCCAATGATGTAATTGTGAAAATTGTTAGAAAAGGAATAAATCTGGTAATGTCTTGGGAATGGATGTTCAGCTACTTATTTGTTAACGGGCAAGTAAGATTTACAGAAAAACAGTATGAATTGTCTCCAAAGCTTTAATGTGCGCTCATAGAAATGTTAGACTTCGTAAATACAAGAAGTTGAAGGAGGGTCCACTATACCAATACGAATCGGATTTGTTTCCCGCAAATCAAACTGCTTTTTTGTAGAAAAATATAATCATGGGAAAGCGTCAACGTGCAATGAAGAAATGTAAAATTGACTGTGAATTACATGACGTTCGTGACTGCGTTCGACCCATAAGGTAAGTCGGAGCGCTGATTGAAACTGGATCCGGCACCGGTATCCAGGACTGCAGCGAACCATTCAGTTGAACGTAATGATAATCCAAGATTGGCAGATACTCGATAGTTGCGTCGATGCAGTACGAATATCGTACCTCATGTGTATACGCGTCTCACTTTTCGCCGCGGGAGTTGGAGACAACCGAAGGAATTTTGTTGATGATGGTGATGGTGATGGTGATGGAGCGATGGGATTGATAGGCGTGAAACGGGGACTTTGAGAAGGAGTCTGAGGGGGACTCAAGATTTTCCTTATTGAGAAAGAAGGTGCTTCTGCAAGTTCCCGGATCTGTTTCCTTCGGTATTTTCAGTGGTTTTGATCACATTATCCCCTTCCGAAGAGTTGTTGTTCTGCTGGCGTACAGTTAACGCCATTTTTGCCATGAAATATGAGATTTTGGGCTGGCACGTATTCTGTATTACTGAAATATTCTCATAGTTGGTGATGAATTGCTCCATTTCGGAGAATTTTAGCTGACACTTCGGAGAATTGTGGTTGAACTCGTAAGATTTGTAACAAGTCAATGGTTGTGATGTCTGGTCATTGCGTCTGTTTGAAGTACACTCCACACGGTTGGGTGTTGATGAACTTCCACCAAATTTGATCTATCTTGGTCTGGTTGTATTTGCATACAGGTTTGTTTCTTCCTCTGCAAAAGTTGATGAAAGGTCGTTTGTATTCACCGCCTCGTCTGGGGCGAGCATGTTAAACTCGGTCTACTGTTGATGGTCAGATTGATGGTCAATAATTGCTTCCGCGAAGTGTAATTAGCGAGTTGGTTTCGGTCCCCGGAGTGGGTAATTTTGAATTCAGAGCTCCAACTCTTTGTACTATATACGCATTTCCGTGGTCATGGACATACTGAACAAGGGGATCGAATGGTGAATCCTAACGGGGTTCACTTTCCGGAAGCGTACGACAGTTTTTCGAGTTGTTGGTGCCAATCAGTTCTCGAAGAACGTCCTTTTTTCCAACTCTTCATGGACGTTACCACAGCGGAAGGCTGCGTCGTTTAATCTGGGCGCGAAGTCTTGTTCGGATTCGTTAATCAACTGCCGAAATCCGCGTAACGTATTCACCGCTTCGCGTATGGCTGGGGATGTGGCTCATACGTCTATAATAGCGATTGAACGGCTTCGGGCCAACAATTTACACGTCCTGAGCGGGTTCCGATTCTTTTAGATCATGATTGTTTCACGGCCTTCCTCATGAGGAACTGAGGAAGAGTCACGTATGCTTTTGCCACGGTCAATCCGAGTATATCAAATTATTCCACCATCTTTGAGTTGAAGTCGAGTACCATTATTGAATCGTATCCGAAAATATGTATTCCTTCATAGCCAATTCTAGGCTCTTGAAGAATCTGCGTAACGCACCAGTGGATGCACTGTCTTAGTCTCTGCTTGTTATGGGAAAAAGATAATATAGGACGACATCAAATGGTAGAATTCTGGGTTTTAATTGTTTAAATAAGGTCAACCTTCGGTGTTTAGGGCCCCTCTCAAGTTGGAAGAACGGTAAGGTCAGATCGATAATTTCCTGGTCGGGGCCTGTTGTTTCGTCGTCCTCTTCTGAAGAAGGGGAATAGTAGTTGGACGTAGCTCATGATCCTGCCGACAGATTGAAGGGTACGAGGGTGACACTTGTGCTTCATTTTTGTCTTTCGTGACGTATCACGATGTACCATAGAGGCCCGTTGAGACGGTAGAAGTAGAAGTTGAGGTGCGTCTTCCTTACCCAGTGTAGTATTAAACTATATGTCATTCCTTTTTGTTACACCTCGGAATTAAGGTTTTTTTATAGTGCAATACGGGGCTCCAAGTATGCTTTGACGTCCGAACGAAAATGGTTTACGGCTTCGGCGCCGAACTCTGTTGGAGACAGTATCTTTCCAGCAAGGGATTGCTTAATCACCGTAGGCTCTTCGTGGAGGGTTTCGAATTCCTCCTTTCATTCGAGCTTGCGAGTGAACACCTGTTCCAGACATGTTTTTAGGTCTATTACTCTTTTCTTGAGGTCCGAGGATTCTTCGCCGAAAATGCGTAGTATGGTTGCCTCACGATTGAGTTGGCCAGCTAACGGTGCGGGGAATTTCACAGAGGCGGTTATAGATGCTATGCGGGAAGCATTACGAGATTCCACGTGTAGAATACCGGTCACAGATCGGGTTTTTCTTAATCCGGGCTTCAGTATGCCTGTAGTAGCCGTATCCATATTGGGTCAATTGCCACCTACTAAAATATAGCCTGGGAGCCTAGATGTGGGGCAATGCACTCCAAAAAGGGGAAGCGGAAGAGACATGAGAGGGATTTCGGGACCCTACTTCCCAAGTAGCTCGTATGGTTCGCGCTTCACCAAAAATGGAAGGTAAGATGATGATTGAAGGATGTGGGTCGCTTTTGTCCCGGCGTGTATAAAACACAGGGGTAGTTTCTAGACGAAATGGGTTGGATGGAAGTAGATGGCATCTCAAAACGGGTTTTACGATGGTTGAAGGCCCACACCGTAAGGAGGGAGATGTTTAGAGCCGATACCCGTGATGAAGCGGCTAATGGTCGCCGGTTCATGTACTAGCATGTAAAGTGGTGTGGTTGGCTAACGATGTAGTAGCAGACGTTCTATCGGAGGCGAAAGACCTTTTTCTGTCACGAAGAATGCTAGTTCAGAGGTAGATGAAGTCTGAGAAACTCTTGCTTCTCTCTTATCATTAATGGAGTTCTGTGCTAAGAAGCCCTTAAGTAGGCTTCACCCGTCGAGTCGGCTAATAGCGAATGGAGAGCGTCCTGTACACGCGGTACTATGAGGTACTGTAATTGATGTACAGTGGTCCGGAAAACACGTGACCGACGATTCAGGTGATGGAACTAATCCGAACGCAGAAAACATGAGCAGCGTGAAATGTGAAAAATGTCCAAATTGGCAGAAGAGACAAACCTCACCATTGAGTTCAAAAAGGTATGCTCGTATACCAGTATTATACCACATCAAACGAGAAACATATATTTGCTACTAATCGCGATGGTCGGTAAAATCAAACTCGGCTTTACAAAATTATTTAAAACTATATAAACGGAATAATGATATAACAGTTTATTTTTGGAGAGTAGAAAGGAGAATTGTCACTGATATACATATATATACCTAGTTTGATGGTAAAAGTCGATACGCTTCCTATTGCCGTATTAATTAGATAATAAACAGTTGTTATTTATTATTATTATTATTATTATTATTATTATTATTTATTAAATAGATAATAAACAGTTGAGGTTTCGGTCTCGATAAAGCCGCTAATTATAGCCATAATAGCCATGTCAGTTCGTTGACATAATTGAACTTGTTACCTAATTCCAATGTTAGCTATTGACATTTATTGATCATCTCACGTTTGTTCATACGCACAAATGCAGTTACTGTATTTGCCAGGTTACTACTACAATATCCATTACAGTGAGTGAAAGTGTACAAGCGTCATAATAATTTCTAACATGAAGTTGTTGAGATGGTAATGATCAGATGTTGATTATGATGTTGATATTAATAATGATATGATGCTGTATTGATGAGATGAGAAAAGGGTGTTAAATAATACGATGTCGGAATAATACTGTGTGGTGCCATCACAATTTGAAGTTATTAGGATACTGTGATATGACAAATTCAAAAGCAAGGGCAAGATCCTCTCAGTAAGACCTGTGTTACTGCAATAATAGAATACGATATGTATGATGTTTATTGTTTATAAAGCTGATGAAAAGTGGCAGAAAGCCAAAAGAGAGGACTTGTTTTTCGGTATAATATACCTAGTTCATAATATTATTATGAACTTCATTGTGGAGAAATTAAGTTTAGCACCGAACGTGTAAGCACATGATTAGACCAAGAGGGAGAGTAGCTTATAGTGAGGAAGAGTATTCGTATGGGAAAATGAAGAGACAGTGTGCTTGTTAGAGTTGTTCGACACTTTCAAGCTCAACATCCAGCAGAGGGGGGGGGGGGGGGGGCGAAAAAATCTAAAAGTCAAAATATTAATTAAAATTATTTTTTTGGCTTTCGAATTTTTTAGAGTTAGATTTTCGGTATACTCGCCCTTAAACCGCGAATTTGGTATTTTTTTGAAGAATCTATTTCCCCGGAAATAATAAACTCTGGGCACTTGGTACAACATAAATGGTAGCTGTTCCTTCCTTGATTATTCTTGGCGTTCAAAGACCGACATTAAACCTTGGTGGGGCGAGATACAATATTGTCAGTTTCAATTACATTCCCAACTCGAAACTCGACCTAACTTCCTATGAAGATGATGAAGCTATACATTACATACAAGTTAATAACCGTCCATGCTAGTTCAGAACCGCCAAAAGAAAGTATAAAAATTTGGACTATTCGGAAATTGATAAAGCCCTCTAAGCGAGGCTGTTTTATAATTATTTCATTAAAAAAATTTAAAACTTTAATGTTCAGTCTATACTTACGGAAAACCATTCTTCATATGTCAACGATGCAAAACGGTGCCCATGTTGGATGGCTCGCTACGACAGCAGTTCTATTTCAAATGGCCTCAAACTCTGTTCAATCGCTGGAAATAGAGTCTTGAATAGGTGAGTCGTCTTAAATTTGGAATATCTGACAGTGCGCCAAACTACAGATTTGAATAAATTTGGTTATTTTACACGAAATTTGAAAGTGTTTTTATTTCTTCGCTGTGCTATGGTTCGTTTTTTTGAATGACAATCCGAGATGAATTCGCAATAATGTTCTTTTCGGCCCGCGACAGGTGAAAACAAAACAATCGACGGGAAAATATACAAATTGAACTATACATTTATTTTTAGACCATCCTTGGAAGTTCTTGATTCGAAAGGGGAAATAATCGCAGCTTTTTCAGGGCATTTATAGACAAGGATCGCAGTTTGGCCGCAATTTGATTCATATTATGTAAACTACAATATGGAACAGTAATAGTCATAGCGTAGGTAAAATTATGAAATTGCAATTATATATGAAATGGAATAAATAGTTGCATGAGTAGTAATAATTATTGAGTGTTGTTTAGATAATAAAGATATCAAAATGAAGAACTGATTTAATTATTAAGAAAGTCATAATATTTATTACATGTTTAACTTACGTCAAGTTGTAATGTTCAAAAGAAGAACCAAAATAATTATTAAACATGTAATAATTATTACATGTTTAGTCTTTCGTCTTGTTGAAGATAACATAAATAAGAACTCAGAATCGAAATGAATAACTGTAAGCAAAGAAGATTATATTCAAAGAAAACGTCCAACCAACCTAGCACACGTATTATTTTTAAATATACTACAATTACGAATATGAGCAAATTGTTTTTGACAATTCAAAAGGTTCCAATAATTTAAGGACTACACCCGCCAAAGACCAATGGATTCCTAACTGGAGGGGCCACCATTTTTGCAATCGTTCCACAGAATGGGATTCCTGGCGGTGGGGGTGGAATCTCACTTGCTTCTCCAATTTGGACAGTGAAACCCATGCCGATGACGAAATGACTAATGAAACAGAAATGAACAATCAAAAAAAGAAACGTTAGATAAAATCAGGTAATGTGGTTGTCGAAACAGAATAAAAAGCTCGATTAGAATAAAACTTACGGTTCAATATGACAATCTGTGGTCAAACCGAATAAAGAAGGCAGTTAGGATCATAGGTATGACGTAAGAAATATGTTAGAGTTAAAGAATTCTGACCGATGTCGACACACATCCACCGTCCTGACGACGACGTGCCTTTCTGTGATGAAAATATGAACTAAAAAACTTACGAAACCGGGCAGCACCAGGATTATCAAATTTGACACGGATTGCAGTCCAGGATCCAGGGTACAGACCAATTGTGTTTCGACTGACTGCACCTTTCAATCTGTACTTTTTCTCATCGGCCGGAGTCCAGAACTTACCGCCCTCACCAAAACCAAGAACCCAGAAGTCATGAAGATGTAAATGCCTATCTCAGCGAAAACCACAAAGAAAAATATTTTTGCAAGATTAAAAATTGAGTTAGAGAATGAAAAATATTAAAGTATTGGAATATCATCGGGTACCCGATACGCTTAATTCATTTCAAATAACTTACCATGGATGAACTTCCTCGCCACCACCGAAGAAAACGCTGTTCTGGAAAACAAAATCGACAACTTCATCTT
>JAULBU010059681.1:0-11714 GCA_032358235.1 Odonthalia washingtoniensis | reverse complement strand
GTTTCAGGATCCAGTCGGACGTCCCTTTCCCTTCAATGGTAGTATCATATCTTCAGATGGAGGTATAGAACTACGTGGTGCAGTAAATACTGCGGGATCTGCGGGATCGACTGATATACTTACACCAATATTGTGAATAGTGTCAAATGCAGATTTAGAAATGTTAGCTGGACAGTTAGTATTTTGGTTGTTAGTAGTTTCGTTTTCAGTTTCGCTTCTATTTTGATCGCTGACTGCGTGGATGAATCGGTTGCCGAATAGTCTATCGAAACTATACCGCCCTGGAGGCTGTTCCGGGCTATACTCAAAGTCTGGCTCAATCACCTTTTCGAAATCATCTAAGAAGTCTCTCTTTTGAGATGCCGTTATTCGCCACTGGGCCCGATTTTGTCTATTTGCGTAGTTCTAGAGTCTGGTGATGTTGACGTATTCCCTGATGATGCCGTTTCATGCCGTATTTCACGTCTTCATCGTCCCCTATTTCGTTGTCCGTGCATCACCACATCATCACCGAACCCTCGAGATATAGATGCGTCGCTGGCAGTTTTCTTGTCGTTTGGAACCGGATAGGAATAGATGGCTGGTGTGTAGAGTTGATGGATATTCATGTCAAATGGTGGCCTGTTTCGGTTGGAAAGTTGATCTGGTTGGACTGTTGCTCTCCAAAGAGGAAAAAGAAAAATAGCTGTAGAATGTGGCTTCATACTCCCTTTCATGACAGGAAAGTGCCTATGCTACTCCTATGGTTGAACACATGCCAAAATTATCGTCATGTCGCTGTTTTCCCTCTCCAAAGCAGTCGTTATGTATTCAGGCAGGAGGCTCTCAGTCACCGTGGAGGGTATCTTTCCTGAGAACGTACAAAAGAAAAGCGCGGTAGAAGTTGGCTCCCGAATACGCTTCCATTGTCGAAAAAGTGCGCATTTTACTGTTTTTAAGCACCACATGCCGAAACGACATCATTTCGACGTTTTTCATCTTCCAGAAAGGTAGTGTATTCCGAAAAGAGGAGACGGCGAAGGTGTATTACGCTGTACCCAACTGTATACGGGCCACCATTAACTTTTCCGAAACTCAACTTTCACCTGGCCGGGCCAGGTGTATGTTAAATTTCACTTAAAATTAAATTGGTGTAATCTTTGCCGAGTTGAGTTTGTACTTTCTTAAACCCAACCCGAAACTCAACCCAATAAAAAAATATTCGAAATTACACCCGAGTGGGGATGCCTAAAGTTCCTACTTTTCACTGTATGTACATTAAATTTAATCGAATTAATGTCGCCTGGAGATGCTCTTACAATTCATCATTGAAAATTACCAGCTTTTTACAATTGACACACCGTGACAGCGTTACGTTAAATTATCGGTTTCTATCATTTTAATTGATAAAATATACGCGCCCGCATGGACATACAACATTAACTTCCTCAACTGAGCAAGTCTGGTTACAGAAATGTTCTATTGGCGAAAAAAATTGATTTTTTTAAAAAAGAAAGATTTCTGATGACGATCGGAGTTTCGTTCAACTATTTTGTTTTTGACGGTACCTATTTAAAAATCGTAATTTTAAAACATATTTATCCACATTAGTAGTATGCAGTCGAAAATCCTTAACTTTTTGTGGAGATTCTGCACTGGGATCGCAAAAAGATTTATTTTCCACCCTTTCAAGGTCACATTTTAATATTATGAAAATTCCACTAAACAACCACTTAAATACTGTTCAAGTTCTTTCCCCCGTGTTTTAAGAATCACAGCACAGCTCTCCATTCTCTCCATTATCCACCTTCTTCACCACATCGCCCAACATAGTGTATAGTCAAACAAAGCGAGTACGAGTACGTCAGCAACGACTTATCACAATGGGACACGCCGATGATTCACGTACTTCCTTCCACATTCAAAGAACAAGGTCAGACTCTGATGCAAGAATATCTCCTTTTATTCTCGACCCAACTTCTATCACTAATGAACGACCTATCTCTTTAAACATATCTGAGGCGCTATACTTGCAGACACCGTCTAGAATACGTTTTGTCAAGTCAAGAAAAGAAGCTTTGGCAATTGCATCGTACATGAGTAAATTACGGCATCCCAATTTAGAACAGTTTATTGGTGTTATCGTGGATGAATCAATTTCGAACAAAATGATTGTTTCTGAAAATCAGGGTGGACGATCCCTGGCTCACTATCTTAGTCCACCTAACAAAGGAGAGCGTATTTTCTGGACGGCAAGTACTCTTAACATTTCAGTACAAATATGCCGTGCATTGGTATACCTTCATTCGGTTACTGGCCAAGGCCACCCGTCTCTTTGTCCTCATACGATTTCAATTGATAGAACACGGTCGAAAGTTATTATCTTAATAACAAAGCAGTGTTCCAAATGCAATCAACCGAGTAAACGACCATCTCTCTCGTCGGATGTGTCAAAAGTTGCGAGAATTATCAACAAAATGCTTGAAATGATTGACGGCAGTGCATATGCATCTCCACCACCGTATATATCCTCCCATCTCATCAAGTCTTTGAAATCAGCTACCGCGGCGGGTAACCATGAGTTATCTATGCGCGATCTTTGCCATGCCGTACAACTTTGTCTAGACCAGTCATAGTTTGACAACTTAATGTAACAATGCCAATATCGTAATAAGAAAACTTGAAATAATAATAACAAATTAATCAAAATTACGATCACGAAATGTGCAATGCTATACTTCCACTCTTGCTGTCTGCTGTAAGACCTTTTCAAATGATCTAATTCTTCCCAAAAAGGTGATAGCAATTAAAAATTAAAAATTAAATTTGGGAATTTTCATTTTTGTGCTGGGAGCCGCAATTATTTCGTGTGAATAAGTGCGGGTTGACAAAATAGAGCCGGTATGGAAACAATGCGGCCCATATTACTACAGTGGTGCTTTCGGATTTTATTAGTTCGACCCATACTAATTACGCACCACACAAGTGCGCCATATAGAAGAGCATTAAATGCAAATAAAATTCTCTTGGTCCAATAATGATTGATTCATCATTCGTATAGAGTAGAGATAATATCTGTTCGGAAAAGCGGCCTTGGGCCCATCTCATACTAAGCATCCGTAGTAGTACTACTGTATACCGTTTCTCTGTTCACGCTGTCTGACGCCACCTTTCAATATCTCAATAACCTCTCTTGACTGTACTTGCAACATTCTTACAAATCAAATGCATCCATTCTATTGGTTCGTGCCATGTCAATAAACACGCGTACCACGAAAATGGCATTTTCCCAGGACACAAGCATGTTTTCAGACTTGTTCACGAAATTCAATTTTAATATCAACCGGCGTTTGATAAAATCCGATTTTTTCCAGCAGAACTCTCCACATTTCTATCACATTCATCCAACACTTGGTGAAGTCATCCGCAAGTAATCTCACCTATCTAACGAACTATTTTATCAAAATCGCACGTGGTTCGCCAACAACCGAGACATTTCGGTTCTGAAAAAGTCGGTTGCCATCTTGCGCATTCTAATTTTAGATTAGTCTAAGATTAAAATCTTTTAACGACATTAATGACGCAATACACATTACAACACAATCACCCTTAATTTTAAGAGTGGATTGTTGTCTTGTGACAATCATGTTTGGGCCAAAAAACGTCACTTTTTAAAGTGACGTTTTTTGGCCTTTTCTTGAAATTTTTAAGAAATGCTTCCGTTTTTCCTTCTTTCAGTGCCAGGTTACGTTTTTCAAAATTGATTTGGTTTCTGCATTTTCTGAGAAAATCATGACAATATCAGATATATATATATTATAAAAACATAACATTGCAATACCTTCAAATATGCCAGGATACTAATTTTATGCAAATATTTCTAATAATATTGCTCATATGCATGAAAATATCATATTTGATAAACATGCTCCATATACTTCCAAAACTACTGGAGATCTTTGAACAGAATCTACTTGCTGTTCAAATTATTTAATCTCAAACTATTTACATTCCTTGTTTTCCTTCGAAAAACATTGTTAGTTTCTGTTTTCATTGATTTCCGATCAACTACCGTAATTACTGGTTTGCACACTCCATATTTTGTAATAAATGTTGAGGAATGTATAGAAGATCGTTGTAAGTTTTGTGATTTATAAAGATGAGAACTATCATATACTAATGTAGATATTGATATTGATTTAGACTGAGCTTCTAATGTTTCAGTAGAAGGAAATGTAATGATTGAATTGAAACATGTAAAGTGGTGTTCATCATTGCCTGATTTACTAAATTAGTACGATGGTTAGAAAATGTATGGGTTATTATGTATCATAGATGATACTATAGATATCAATGATTTCATATTAAATCGTGTATACAATCGATCTTCTAAATAAAATTCTATATTTAACTCTTTCCATTTTTTATAAGTATTATTCATACAATCACACCATTAAGTGAACTACATTTCTTCTTTGGTAATAATAATATTTCGGATCCAACTATGGCATTATTACATCTGTCAAGTAATGTCTTATGTGATAACGTTACGGTTTTGTTCCATACATGTCGAATATAGTCATGTTGTCAAGTGACTTAACTTTAATTTTTACATTAAAGAATAACACGTCCTGAATATGGCATTATTCTCTTCGAATGTGTGACAACTTTCGTTGTTATCTTTTTGGTTCGTAGAATTGTGTTGGATAAAAAAGTGCCTCCGTGACAGGTGTTTATTGATATAACGCATTTAGAAAAAAGCATTGTTGGCACACACTGTATACAGTGTAAGGACATCGTGTGCCACACATTTGTGGAGTTAGGGCATTGTAGCCCAGTGGACAAAATTAAATTTTGTACAAATTTTGTCCATTGGTAATTTAATTACCAGTTTGGAAGGGAAAGGTCGTCAGTTCGGTCGTCAGTTCGAACCTCGACGCTTAAACCTCGACGCTTCCATTACTCATTCTTTCAGAATTAGCTGTAGAATGAAAGATAGAGGAACCTTTTTGTTTTGTCTTTTCGTACACCCACACTAGGGGGTTTCTACAACTTTTTAAGCAAGGTAAAGTTGAGACAGAAGTGGACTTGGGAAGAATTGGTACAGTATGTTATTTATGTAGCCTTGCAATACGTCACTCGAAACAATGAACTTTCTAACTTTGATTGAAAAATCAAAAAGTAATTAGACTAGTTTAACTTTGATTGGAAAAGAAGGAAAAAAGTTAAGACTAACTTTTTTTTTTAAAAAAAAGTTAAGTTTGGTAGTTTTTTAAAACTACTAAACTTAACCTTGAATGTAAAAGAACATTCAAAGACTGTTACTGTAGTTAAGACTACCAGTCTAACTTTGCTTGAAAAAAATAAAAAAGCTAGACCGCCAGCCTAATTATTTTTAATGACTCGCATTCAAACTTTCCAACTTTGAATCTAAAAGAACACTCAAAGTAATACTTTTACTTTGATTTCCAGTCTAACTTTCATTGGAAAAGAAAAAAGTTAGAAAGTCTAACATATATTTTTTTCTTTTTTAAATTTGCAAGGCAGGATGTTTGAACTGTTGGCAGTAAGTTTGCGTAATATTCATGTTTGCGACTGTATTGCACTTTAACGTTTGAGTTACATTCATGTTTGGAATGTATTTTTCATTCACATTCTCAAACATTCTGATAGCGAATGTGAAAACCAAGGCTATATTTCCTCATGGATTTGATTCAAGTTAACTTTAGTTTCGGCACATGTTACCGATTTATGCCTATGCTGTCATCTGGTTATGTCAAATCATTAACATTGCATGGCAATATATTTATAGACATTCTATTTATCATCATGTCTATCTATATTGTAGTCTCTTCACATGCCACTTGTCGGCATGAGCTATCTTTGTTTCACTCTTTGTCTATTTAAACGTTCACTGAGACGACGTTCTCGTCTCAGTCGAAGAGCACCAGTCAACGAGTAAAAAATATGGGCTGAACCCATCTTAACAAAGCTCCCTACTTCCCTGCTTGCCCTCGCTCATTTGGTGTTCATTTCCCAATGCAGCTACTAGCCATCTCATCTGTTCTCATCGCAACTCAGCTTAGCTACCTCTATATTCTGTCTAGAAAGTACTTTCGACCGCTACATGTGTCCTAGCCACAACGGACCCACTCAGCTCAGCTACTAGCATCAAAATACAGTCACGTTACATTGGACTACACGGTGCTATTAATTCTACCTGTTTTACTACGACTACGGCTACCGTACTACAAATATTAGCAATCCCCAACTCTTTTCATAACAATTCCCATCGCTATATCACGTCGTGAATCAAGACGAAGTAATCGTTGGCTTGGGCAAGAACAAAATCCCAAATAATAATTTCAGAGGGGAATGAAGTTTTTTTTTAAAACAGGGAATGTTTTTTTTTTTTTAAAAAAAAAAAACATTAAAATATGTTTGTGGTAGTCCAATCCAATAATTCATGATTGTTTGTTTAGCACTGCTTATTTGTGGTGAAGTCATGATGTTTTAGCCAGCAGTGCTAAAACATCATTTATAAATTCATGGTCAAATCAATTACTTCATGATTTTTTTGCCACCAATGCTAGAAATCATGAAAAATATGCACCTTAGCTTTCTGAAATAACCACATGGCTCATGAAAGTTATTACCACCCTAGCTCAACCAGCCCATCTCTTTTGTGTCTATGTTGTCATCTGGTTATGCTGAATCATTAACATCGCATGGCAATACATATATAGACATGCTACTTATCATCATGTCTATATATATTTAACCTTGATTGTAGTATCTTCACATGCCATCCATCGGTATGTGCTGTCTTTCTTTCACTTTTATGTCTCCTTAAACGATCACTAAGACAAAGTCCTCGTCGCAGTTGAACGCAACGAACTTCGAAATAAACCGCAATTAGTCTAACGTGTTCCCTACCAAACTCTGCTTTATTGTTCATTCACTTTATCAGTTTCCAATTATTCTATTGTTTCCAGTCTTTACTCACCACCACCACCTTTCACAACTGAAAATATCTCACTTCGTCTAACTTTTTTCTAGCATGAATCATCTTTCAAAATTTTTGACAATTCTTCTCATTTCTCATTTTCTTGTTCATCTTCCAGTATTTGTCTTTGCTCGATCCGTCGTTAAGACACGTAACTTTGGTCCTGGTGCTACGAATATTATCGGTGCTAAACCGGAGACACATTCAGGACCGATTATCTCCACACAAGCCCCTGGAATCCCTCGTTTCTTTTTCCGTACCAACCTGCGAGGGAAAGATTTCAAACTAAACATTCGTCTTGCCCCTGGACCATATTCAATCACTCTTGGATTCATCCCTGTTGAACCATACTGTTCATCAGCTCAAAAGGACGTATTTCACATATTTTTCAATGGACGCACAGTTCTTGAATTATTCGAACCACTAGCTGCCACGAATAAAAAGTGCCACACAGCCATTATCCAAAAGATACCAACAACAATCTCTACAGTATCAACAAATCCACTATTGACAATTCATATGAGAGCAATCACTGGTACTGCTTCTATATCATTTGTCAGTGCAATTCCGATCAGTGAACCAAGTGTCACTTGGGGGAGAACAGGAATCGAATGCAATGGAAAATATTTACAAGCAAATAGCTCAGAAGCGAATCATTTAGCTCATTCAGTACCTGGACTTTATTCACCTGTTGCATACCGAGCTGGAACAGGATTCGTGAGTGTTTTAATAGATGGTAGACGAAATCATACTCATTTTCCAAATGCCCAAGGTAGTGGTAGAATAACAGCTTATAAATGGACAGATGATGTAACTGGTAATGTATTAGCAACAACAGCTACATTTACTAAACAATTTCCACTGGGTGTAACAAGTATAAAATTAACAGTTATTGATTCTTCATGCTCTTCGGATGAGGCATATACTGATATTATAGTAACTGGTAATCAACAACCTGGTGCATACTGTTATTACTATCGACCGACACCAACCTTACCAACTCCTGGAACGCTATTAACATTCCCACAACCGATCTTCGCAGCTATCTCACCACGCCCCACATTTTCACTCAATCAAAACACATTCCCATTGGAGAATGGAAAATTTGTCGCGCGATGTATCTTTTTCGTTAAGCACAAGGAAAGTCCTAATGAACGAGAAACAAGATTAGGTTTAACCACTCAAGGAACCGGCATTGCAAAATTGTATCAAGATGGTGATTTAGTAGTTGTCTCACCAAAGAAAAGCGATATGGTTGATGCCATACATGGAACAACATCATACGAAATCATATATTCGAGAACTGGCACTTCCAAACCACCATTTTTGGCATTTCAAATCGATGGTATCTTGCCATCTACTATCACACATGACCAATCGTTTGTCCTTCCAGTATTATCTGCAATTGATCCGCCATCTGCTTCCACTGCAGGTGGTGCCAATCTTCGTATCTCTGGATACGGTTTATATCTTCCATTGAAAGTTAGATTCTTCACTAATGGAGAGAGCGAAGTAACACTTGCAAAAAAAGTTGGTTCATCACCTACACAAGTGTTTGTTCAAGTTCCTACTACAGCGAAATTACAAGGAAAAGTACGAGTGCAAGTTCAATCGCAGAATATGGAAAGTAATTCTTTAGATTTCGAATATACATCAGGTACTGTATGTGACGACGTTCAATTCGATAATGCGGAGTTGAAGACAAGTTCTGGTGAACAAGTACCATTGAATCAACCGACATCAGTTGCTATGGGCCCTGATAATAAATTATATATTGGCACCAGAGGAGGACGCGTACAAGTTATTGATTACAATGCAGAAACTCTAATTGTGTCGTCTTTATGTTATTCGAATGTAATAACTGATAGTCGGTACAAACAACCTAATGGAAAGTTATCACCGCGCGCAATCCTAGGATTGACATTCGATCCAAGAGATAAGGTACCCAGGCCGTATGTAAGCGTGAGTACACTTTTTTGGGGAAGAAATAATCTAATCTCCGAATCAAATCCTTTGAGATGGGCTAATGGAGCTGTGGAAAGATTACGGCCTGGAACAAACCCAAAAGATCAACAGCAATGTCTAGTGTATGATAAGAATATAGTAAGTGGACTTCCTGTATCTGACTGGGATCATTCAGTGAATGAGATGGTATATACACAAGATGGTAATTTACTTATTGCTGTTGGAGGGCATACGAATTTAGGATTACCTGCTGGTAGATTAGGTGGTCATTGGGAATCTTTCTTTTCATCATCGGTTGTTATAGCATATCTATCTAGAGGAAATAAGTACAATGGACAGATTAAATACACAACTCCTGAGAATGCACGTACGGCACGTCCTGTAGCGGGATATACAGATGTTCAAGTATATGCATCAGGTGTACGTAATTTATTTGCATTACAAATGGCTCGTAGTGGAAGAATTTATGCAGTTGACATGGGACCAAATTGTGGGTATGGTAATGCTTCCACGACTTGCAATCATTACAGTGAACCTACAGCAGCGTTAACGAAAAAAATTTTCTTTACAACTACAAACGTAGTAGTTGATAAAAATGCACGTCCTGAATGTAAGAATGGACCTGGAAGAACTGATAAAATATTGGAAATCAAACAAGGAAAATACTATGGTCATGCTAATCTTCAACGTGCTTTACATAGTGGAGAGTCTGGGGAATGTTTATGGATTGATCCATTAACCGGAAAAGTACCAGGAAACAAATCACCAACTCCTGGAAATTATGAAGCACCGCTGTCAATGGTGGCGAGTTCGAAAACGGGCGTGAAAGAATATGGAGCTGGTGCGTTTTGTGGAAAAGTTAGAGGTGATTTGATACTTTCACAGAACAGCGGACAGGGGTCATGGCGTGCACAAATGGACAGTAGTACAGGAAAATTAAAAGGAAAGCCTTATGCATTCTTACCATCTGGAGGAATCAGAGTTGAGGAAAATGTACACGGGGATTTATTATTCCCAAGATATACCGGGAGGGGTGTGTTTGTATCGAGACCTAGAATGACAAAGAAAGAAGGGTTATTGAAAGTGATTAATGCAATGCCGGTACGACATGGAAGCGCAGGTGGTACACCGATATTCATAGGTGGATGGGGATTCGGAAATCAAAAAAGTGGTGTTACAGTTTCAATCGGTAGCCAGAACTGTCCAATCACTAGTGTTACGGATATGGAAATTAAATGTGTGGTACCAAAAAGAAAACGGTCAACTCTGTCGGTGGATGTAAAGGTCGTACTTACTGGGATGGAGGGTGTGCTTGAAAAAGCTGTGCTCTACATGGCTGTCTAAAACATACAAAACATAACATAAAGCTGACTAATTTACTTTTTATTTAATTATTCTTACTGATTGATTAGGGCATCACTAGTTAGGTGCTGAATTTGAATTGTTTGAGAAAAACCACGGAAAACCGACTTTGGATTGGTTACTACAGGATAATACTAATATGATATAACGACTTCTTTTATTGTAAACACAAAGAAAGGCAAGTGGTCATTGTACTTTCACCAACTTTGCTATGCAAAGTTGTACTTGTGCCCTTTCAACGAGACCAATTAGTAAATTGTCAGTCACAAACATTGTCGGAATTAGAAGACAACTAACTAAGACTGATTATACTAAAGCTCGTGCCATCTAATTAGACTTGTTGCTTTGACTACATCAGCAAAACTATAGATTCCATCAATGAGCGAAGTTCGTCACTCCTCTCATGTGGACTCGTGAGGGCCGATCTATAAGTTTTCGACTTTTTGCTGTCAATCAGCAACAATTTTGTTGACTGATTTGTAAGAATGTATCTGATCTATAAGAATTCAGAATTTTTATCAATAAAATAATTTTTTTTTTGCGATTAGGGTGGTTTCCACCTCCCCAGAGGAGTATCTTACATCCCAATGTGTATACATAAAGAAAACGAATTTAATGCTTCAAGCGGGCAATAATAATTGGTTCCATCTCTTTCTTAGTAGGGTACATGACATGTAGCTTACTAAGAAAGAAATGAAAGTGAAATCAATAAAAACATTGTTATTATTGATTCACTTTCACCTTTAGCGTTTTGTGTACTTAAAAGAAAATAATAAAGTCCAGCTTCATACTTTCATAGCTCTGTCTGTCTCTTCATATCACTATACAACAGCGTGTTTATTTAACAATGGCCAGTCAAAGAGCAGGCATACAAATACAAATATCTTCATGGGTATTGTGGCTAACCGTGGAGTAACAAGTTCGAGACCGAGTTCGAGTACGAGTCGTACTGCAACGTGTAAACATAAATCTCACAATTTGATTATTAGCAAACGATTGGTTGCGAACGGTTGGCTGTGCGCTTTCCCTGTTGCTTCCTTACGAAGAGTCAATGACAGGTTGTGGGGAAGTGGAGAGTGTGTTTTTCTTCTGTCCGAAGAACAACCAGTTGATTTGGTGAAGTTCAACAACATCCCATGACCAGCAATGAAAACATTCGCTTAATTTACTTTTTCAATACCCACTAACAAAATTTTCTGATTGAGTCAAATTGTATTTGTCGTTCAAAAGAGACGAGGTATGGGAAAGAAGGAAGAGAATATAAAATATTAGTTAGAGTGATGAGTGAAGACCAGACGAGTTAAGTAAAGTCGCTCAGAGAACTCTCTTTACAGGAAAAAGAAGCCCTCTATTAGGCGAAATAAAACTAAAAAAGTTGGTAAAGTAATGAGTAGTAGTCAGA
>JAULBU010059670.1:0-11715 GCA_032358235.1 Odonthalia washingtoniensis | reverse complement strand
CATACTAGACGTGTCATCAGTTCTAGATTATTATTCCTGTATCCACGATGACAATGTTTGGAGTCCTATTCACAATACTTGTCCATAATCCAGTATGACACACTCTAACCACAGAGAAATGACTACTGAGTTTTCTGTTTTTGAGCTTATTGAGAACAATATACAAATTTGTGCAAAAAAAGCTGAATTGGACTTTTTGATGTCAGTTGTAGCGGCAATAATGGGACTTGGGATGGCTCATGATGGAAACGTTCCGTTGGACTCACCGAACATCGGGTCAGTTTTATCACGAAATGGCCCGGAATGTGAATTCCAAGACCTCCATACAGATCTCGATTTCTTACCTGTGCTTGGTGAGATTGTCGAACAACCTGGCCACTTCTTTATGATATCAGTAAGAAACGGATTTTTGATTTGTTATGCCCACATTCCCATCACTAGGAAACACTACTGGAAACTGTTGCTGCTGTACTGTCTGATGTTTTTCCAAGTAAGTGTGTTACCGTCCCCCCATTTAGTATGCTCATCTGTAGATGGGATGTACTTCATGCCGGTGATTCCTCTGTACATGGTGGGGGTCTAGATGAAACAGGTAATGTACGATTACATATGTTGTTCAGGCCTATCGGAACACCGGTTCGAGGTAGGAATTTCATTGGTAGAGATTTTAATCCCAATTAGTGATTTTAAAAAAAAAGAATTAAGGCGAGAAAAAAGGGGGCTGAGCCAAGAAGAAAAAAGAAGGAATGAGGCAGAAAAAAATGAGGACTGAGCCAGGGAAAAAAATAAAGGAGGGCTGAGCCAGGAAAAAAGGGAGGACTGAGCCTGGAAACAGAAAAAAATATGACACGATGTCATAAAATGGTATTGCGTATTTGTTGGAGTAGTGTTAGATTGGGATCAGTACTATAGAGGTTTATTACCATGATGTCTGTTATTATCACGATTGTTATTATTATGAACGAACCAACGAATGAAATAATAAATTAATAGGATGATTATATGTATAAAAAGTGACGTGTTTAAGACATCCAGTTGTTTCATAACTAACATAGATGCAAAAGGAGAGGATTCGAGAATATGTAGAAAACCGGACCAAATGGTGGTAGGGCGCCTTACTTAGGGATTTTAGGGGAGAAGAAGGGGTAGAGTTACGGGTGGCTGATATGGACGGAGGTGAGGGTGTTGGTAAAGCTGTTGCCGATGGCATGGTAAACGATGATGGGATTGACGGCACCAAACTAACATAGAACAATTTAATCATCTGGACTCCAAATGATGAACATCTCGTATTCGATGAAATAGAATATCCAAATGGGAATTTGAATTCCAACGACCGTCTACTAAAAGGAAATGAGAAAAGAGTGTAGAGCTAACAAGATCATCTTAGTTACATGAAGTTTAGCGCATAAAAATCAAGAGAAACATCCTTTTACTGATTACGAAAGAAGAAGAACACAAATAACACACTACTTGTTTTGTAATCACCAGTTATCGTCAGCAAATAATATAATATAATATAGCAACGAGGAAGGATAACAATAAGAAAGAATGCTTTTCAGAAACAAGAACCTTAACAAGGTTGTTGTTCTTGTGGTGGTATTGACTATACTTCCATCATTATTTCATTCATTATCGATACGACAACATCGCTCTACATACTCACCGGAAATAGCAATGACAAAAATCGATAATTCAGCAGCATCAACAACATCCGAAAATAGTCCAAAAAAATGGAAACGCACCTTTCAAAGGTTTGGATGATGAAATTGATAAAGTTGAACATTCGACAACAACAAAACACCAACGCTAATGAAAGACAGAAGAATAAACTTTCTTCAGAGGAAGGACGTTTAAATAGCGAAGACTATATTTTGTGAAGACTGGATTGATAGAGCTGGATTGGTTAATGGATTTCATGTTTTGAGGGAGTTTCCTGTCAAGTTAAAGGCTATTTAAAATTACATCGTCCATCGGCACCAGCGTGATATACAAGATTGGTTTCACGTCAATTTTATTGAATTGTGATTTGTCTCAGCTCCACAACATACTCCGATTCTGATGTAAAGATGGCGACATGATAAAATCCTTCAACCACACTTCTGCAGCATCAAATTATCCATTGAGGTGATTGTCGAGGAGCTGTCCGTGCACGAAATATGCTGTCGTCAGCCATGTTCGGTTTAGTGGTCTGCGGTGGGATGTGAGTTGATATTCTGTGATGTTATTATTCTGTACGACATCATTATCTCCCTAAAAAGACGGACTTAGTGAAGGAGGTAATGCCGGAGGTGATGATAGATATGAATACGAAACAGAAGAAGAAGTACTTCTCTCTGATGGAAAGATGGCTACATGATAAAATCCTTCAACAACACTTCTGCAGCATCAAAGTATCCACTGAGGTGATCGTCGAGGAGCTGTCCGTGTAAGAAATATGCGGTCGTCAGCCGTGTTCGGTTTAGTGGTCTGCAGTGGGATGTGAGTTGATATTCTGTGATGTTATTATTCTGTACGACATCATCATCTCCAGAAGAAAACGAACTTAATGAAGTAGGTAATTCCAGAGTTGATGATGGATATGAATACGAAACAGAAGAAGAAGTACAAGCAGCACCAACAACAGATTCATCAACCCTAACATCAGACACAGTAACAACAGAAACAGAAATAGTAGCAACACGTCTGCTTCATTCGGAAACCACTGATAAAACCCCAGATAGTGGCGAAAACGTAATGACTTTTGTTAATGATAATATGATATTTGGATCACATACTGATGTTTGCTGATTGATGTTGCTGGTTGATGTTGATGTTGCTGATTGATGATGCTGATTGATGATGATGATGATGATGATGATGATGATGATGATGATGATGATGATGATGATGATGATGATGATGATGATGATGACTTTGCTGTTGTTGTTGTAGATGGTAAATAGTAAATCTATTGGTAGTTGTAGATGGATACGATGGTGGTTGTACTGAAATTTGCGCAGGCATAGGAGGAGGTGGTGATTGTTGATGATGAACAATTCACCTTTCTAGTAACTGGGAGTTTTTCGTATACACTGTGACACGGGTCACCCATTTGACTCAGAAAACTTTTCACATCTAATTTTTGCCGGAAAATTACTGTAAGTAATACATCGTTGTTCCTACCCTCGCACCGATTACCGTATTTTTTTGTACCGCTGTCAGAGAGACACTGGTACAGCGACAGATGTTCCACTGCTTTCTATTTTAATAAAATTATTTTTAAAATAATAAAAAATTATTTTAAAAATTAATTTTACATAATAAATATCACCATACGTGTACTGGAAATTTTCGCGTTCTTCCTAACCCCAGAGCCAAACTAAACCACTGTTGCTGATTTATCAGCAACAGCAACCAACGCACACGCTCACACCAACAAACCGCGCGCTTTGCATATGAACGTCATATCTGTTCCGAATAATGTTTTCGTTTTGGTCATGTCGTCGAAAATACAACCCGTGTAGTAACACTAAAAAAAGAACTGTTTTTCAACCTGCGAGAAAAAAGAAAGTACTCTTCATTATTAGGACCCTCGCACCGATTACTGTATTTTGTTTCGTACAGCTGTCACATAGAAACCGGTACAGCAACAGAGGTTCCGCTGCTTTCCGCTACTTTTTATTAATTGATTTAAAAATTACTTTCACATTAATTATCACTATACGTGTACTGGAAATTTTCCCGTAATACTTTCAGTCGTTCAATGTATACAGATAGACACGTACACCAAGCAATGTCTCTCAGTTCTACAAATTACAACGTTTTCTGTTAACTTGGATGTTACAATCATTCTTACGTCCACTTGTACTGTCTTATTGTTATACTATTCGTAAATCACACGGCGTACGGTTGATTCGCTTCAATCCTTCTTTTCCAAATAAATTGACATTTATTTTCAAGACTGATAGCACACAAATATGTTCCATCCCCAAAATTAATATCAAGATCTTCAATATCATTCAGGGTAATGAATACATCTTTGGATTACAATCATCTCAACTGCACTTTCAGATCAAATACATGTTACGGCCATGAGACACATGTACGTCTTACGCACCACAACTACTATTTCTTTGAACAGTTTAATGGCTGGAAAGATGGTTCGGACATATCTATTAAGAAACCGATACT
Organism: Odonthalia washingtoniensis; assembly: GCA_032358235.1. NCBI lineage: Eukaryota > Rhodophyta > Florideophyceae > Ceramiales > Rhodomelaceae > Odonthalia > Odonthalia washingtoniensis. The sequence continues at coordinate 7,542 of JAULBU010059670.1, read as the reverse complement.
AATTATACCAAAAGAACTTGGTGTACATGGAAACTCTCTTACCATATATCGTGCAACATGCGAGTACAATATATCTAATAGTGGAAATGAAGCCGACTTGGTGGAAACAAGTAAAAGTACGTCAAATGATGAAATAATGGCAGAATGAGAGAACATATACTGTAACAAAAATGTTGATTCAATAAGAAGAATATTTGTTGATGCTATCATGGATATAAATAGTAAGTGTCGAGTGCAACTAACGAATAATTTCATGCACTCACTTCATTCCATATCTGACCACTTTCCTCAATTAATTCAGCATTTCCACTCTTTAAATTCAGTTAACTCGTTCAACAAATCCGATTTATTGTCATCATTTCAAAAGGATGGCTTTGAGCAAAGAATCATGCATTTGCCGTCTGGAAAGCAGACAACATGGTACGTTGGAAATTCAATACAGCTTCTGAAACGCCAACTATCGTCGGCAAACATTCATCAATTGTACCCATGTAGACAAAATCAATCACAATTTCTCACGCACCTAATCAATGCAAGACTCGGAACTTCGGTTGCAAAATCTATGGAGCTGTCTGTAGAATCAAGTACAGATCCTACAGTTATGTGGAAAATGTAATGCAGCGACGGAGAACAATCATTTGTGAGTCTTCTCCAACTTTATAGTGACAAGTGCAAAACAACGTTGAAAAGCTCCGCACAAACGTTTTACCTACTTCATCTAAACCTTCTCAATTTCAGTGAATGTTTCAGAAGAGAAAATATAACATGAGGTCGTACATTACTGACATACTTAACTGTACAAGAAAAATAGTAATTCATCATGTGGTACATCATGTGGTACATCATCTTCAAATGAACGCGACATACATATGGATATGTTACATAAAAGTAGTAAGGAGTCAATTAAGCAGCTATCTAATGAAGCAATGGTGGGAATTTCAATGTGTACTTCAGATGTTGTAGCAGTACGTTGTAATCCAATACTGTCTTCATGGATAGCTGATATACCAGAGGAAAAGAATTTTCTTTCAGTAAAACATGGATTTAAAACAAATCGACCGTGCCATCGATGCCTCGTCAACGCATTTCATATGTCAAATTCTTCGCTTAACAGGCTAAGATCAGTGAAACAGACATAAATCATATTGGAATCGGATACCGTAGATCACCAAGAAGCAGATTTGCGGAACAAATTTTCATCTATGAAAGAAATGTCAATACATCCAAAGTATCCAGTTCTCAGAAATTTCAACAAAGAAAAGTTACAAGAACAAATTGATATTATAACATCTTCCACTTCGAACCGATGCATAATCTACACCTTGGAGTCTCGAAACTTCTTAAGGAGTGTTTGTCTCGACTTCTTAGCTGTCCTAAACGTCCAAATACTAAACTGTCTAAGCATGGCTCCCCAAGACCTCTACGATCTATGCGTAGAAATATATATTACGTAAGTGAAATCCTCTCTTGTCTTTAGTCGAAAAACAATCTCACGGTTACAATCTCCACCGTGATTTCGCAACAGGTGGTGGTTCTGGATCACTGCAGGGCTTCTTCACAGAAAACGGAGTTTCGGAAATGTTGGAAGCTGCGGATTACATGCGTGTTGAACAAGTGTCCCCATTTCTGGGATCCATATTTGACAGACTATGCGGAAGTATTTCATCGGCAGAAATAACTTCCTGTTTCGCAATGTACGTAGAAATTACATCTCTCATATTTAAAACAAATCTTCATCCAGCATGGACTTCTTCTGATATACAGAAACTTTGCACAACAATCTCATCTTTCAAACTCAAAGATCTTTCAATATTTAAAGACTATAGTCCATCATCAATGAAATCAACCAATTTTCACCTATTGGTTCATCTACCGTCGGATATCGAAATGCTGGGAGGTGTAACATACATGGATGCAGGGCTTTATGAAGGAAGTCATACAGAAACGAAAGAGACCTTTCGACGAACGTCAAAACGAAATTCTGTCAGTGTTTTGGAGACTGAAAAAAGAATGGATCATCGTGCATCCAAAGCTTATAAAGCCGATAAAGTACAAACAACATCTCCTGTTGTAAATCAAGCAGTAATGTCGAATAATATATTAAAAACGGTGCACAAATGGATGGCGCAGTATTGGTAACTCATACTTCATCTTCAACTGTTCAGAAACTTCGTGCAGATTGTCAGTTTCACGATTATTCTCTAAACAGATTTGAAGAAACTATGGACAATTCAATTACTGGTCTATACAGGGGGTGGGTGCCGATGGCATTCCACAACTTACACGTCTGCTCCATCAACATTTCGAAACATTGGATATATCTCCAACTGAGGTTGGTCACATAACATATAACTAGAGTTCCCAGTATCAGCGTTCATCTCAGGCTGCGAATTCCCTAGACTTTCGGACTGTAACAAGTCTGGTAAAACTTTTTATGTAAATAAATTACCTTTCCGGGTAATGCAGCGAGTTGTGGCAAAGGATAGATATTATTCCAAATCGGGTTCAAGATTAGATACAATTATCGTCGAATGTGGAGAACTTGGTGAAGAGGAGGTCCCAGAGGGTTACATAAATATGTGGTTTGCCAAAGCTCTATCATTTATATGAATACCGAGAGAAACGGAAGATCAAAACTCACCATCAAACAAGTGTGCGGGTCATGGATCGGTCTCCAGGAACAAGAAGAGTATGTCGGAGTTCTGCTTCGTACAATATTTGAATGTCGTTGACAACACGTCTTTGGTTCCAGATGAAATCGATACGATACTTGATCTTATGAGATTATGCTGGGATAGAACAAGAGGAGAATATGGTATGTAGACATCAGCTAAGGTGTATGGTCTGAGCCCGATTGACAGTATTCGCGAGAAATACAAATAGTACCTCAAGATACCGCTATAGATGTTCTGGGAAGTCATGTTCTTCGTCGCAAGCAATGGGAACCATTTCGTGGTCACGAGAATGGATGGGTTTGAAGTGTATTCTATGTTAATCGTTTCTATAGTGAAAAAGGCTTACAATATGGGTAGAATTAATAGTGACATAATATCATATTACATCATTACAGATTTTGCTCTTATTGCATTCACTTTTACAATCATAGTAATGATCTTCTATTTCCTCCAAAGAAACTTCGTTTCTCGTTTATCAAAATATAAAAGAAAATAAAACATTTCGAAGTGACAGTAACCCTTGCAACCAATTTTACTTTGGGAGGTTCCAAACTTTGCGGTGAAAATTTGAGATGAAGATCAATATTACTTCGTCTATATTTCACTTTTCTCGGAGACACATTGACAAAATACAAAGTGAATTAGAGAAATTACACATTAGAGACTAAGTCTGAATTGAACGTGGTCTATGTGGTCAATGTAACTTTGTCAAAATTCAAAGTTCGGAGTACAATTGTGCAAAGAGCATCGAAGTCACTTCGGAGTTTTGGTAGTTCACAAATTATAATTAATTCTAACACAATGTCACTTCGGTTTTATTAGTCACGATATTGAGGAAATATCAAAGTACGAAGTTATTGTGGCCTGTGTCACCAATGTCACTTCCGCAGTTTCCAAAGTTCGGAGTGCTAAAATGCAAACTTAGTCAATGTATCTTCGTATAACTTCACAAAAAACAATGTCACTTCGCATGTATGCTGTCTAAATCATCAAATAGTCAAAGTTGACTTCAAAGATACAAGTGGAAGCTGACCATGTTATCAATGTCACTTTGGTTACTTCGGATATTTAAGACCGAAGTTCCGAAATTAGAAACCCGAAGTGCACCCTAAGTGCACCCGAAGTAAGGCCAAGCGAATGAAAAATTCTGCGGGGCCCGAAGTGTCTGAAGTTTCGAAGATACTTCGACGCACTTCGTTTTTGATTGTTACAGAAGATAATTTAGGACTCCACCAGATGAAGGAGCTGAGCGTGATATACCACTCCCTGGCTGTGGTTGAATTTTCAATGCATTGCAAGCCGTCTACGACTTTGTTTGTCCACCAAAACGCTTTCGATAAGAATGCTTGCAAATTTTCTGGTAGTGAAAGGACACTTGTTCTTGTGTCCGTGTTGTTGTGCCGTGCTTGAAATCTATTAAAAATCGGTGCTGTAAATAGTAATGTGCAGTATAGAGAGGACATTGTCATATAATTTACACTGTTGTACTTACCGTTCTTATCCCATTTCAGCATTCTACTCTCCTCCTGTAACCCGTTAGATGCAGTTGCGTCACATACTGCTAATTCCACTTCCCTCCGTCCCTCATCACGTGCCAACGATTTGAAGCATAATTTGATCAGTATCTTTGCTATACCGGTGATAGGATGATCCGGTACCGCAGTAGCACTCTGGTGTAAATCAAACATTCCAGTTACGACAAGATTAACGTCTGCCGACTTTAGAATATGATGTTTTTGTTTCCGCAACTCCGTTGCTAGAAAACATTAAGCAGGTTTTCCACTATTTAGTCGTCAAAAGATTTTATTCCCAGTTTAACTCGCATTGATTCCGTCAATTTTTCTTGCATATATACCCAATTCGTTGATCAAAACGAATGTAACCAAGCCGTAGACTGTGAATAATGTCGCAGTACATGCATCCCGAACGATTTACAGCTTTCCTCCTTGAAATATCACATAGAGGACAGAACGTATTAGCGGCGTGGCCCATAAAATTGGCTGCTGCAGTGATCGCTGGGTAGTCAACATAGAATGCAAATGGATCAAGAAATATTTTGATAGTACGGCCGTGAGGGTCTTCACCATCGACAGTGTGAACTGTTGCAGATTCTATGTAGTTCATGATAAGGTGACGAATATCATTCGAAGATTGTCCATATGGGGCAATGGATAGCACTCGAATAGCACCTTAAGATCTCCTCGATTCAATGGGAAATCCCAATGGAAGTATATAGCAACCAGTTACGGACTTTATGTCTGTCAAACACTTATTTTGTTTGAATCCGTCTCCGTATAGTGCAAAGCGATAGATAACAAACGGACTTCCATCCTGTAATACATCGTTGTCCTATATTTTCCCTCGTTGGAGACGTTGATGAGGTGATCCAGTGTTGCCATCACATTGCAGTACGTCGACCACAACAGTTGAAGCCATGAAGATAAGACTGTGTATCTCATATTTTCGTGCTGTCCAGCAAGTATATCTTTTCAGCAGGATAGCCATCTGCTTGCGCAACAAACGAAGCCACCAGAAGACAAATGAGAGCCTACGATTTTGTGTTGATACCTTTGGTCTGATAATATGACATGCATCCCCAGGTACCAAGTCAAGAACTTCGCCGTGGACAGATCAATGTCGTGTATGTGCCCCTCAACTGCTGATAGTATCGGTATCAAACCTATTTATTTTCATACTGGGCGGTTGTGTCTGGCTCACCATCATGACTGTTCACATTCTTTTAGTATGACCTCGTGCAATTCTGCACAAGTTAACACAAAACCAGCTTGTCATCGCCCATGGTTCGAGCTACTCATTGTCTGTTGGTGTTAACATCATCGTAACTAGAATCTGCAACGCACCACATGACTCCAATCTTTCTCCTTACATCCATCTTCCCACAATAGTCAACCAGTGAACCACTGGGCACAATGGGCCAAGCATCATTTCCAACTTCATCAACATCCTGAAAGCGGGGTGGTAAATTGCAGGGGAATATTACTTCGTCGTCATTATATGCAGGAAATAAAGTCCTGTAATGAGCTACCCAAAGTGCAGATGTACCGCCCAAGGCAGGCTCGCCGCGAAAACTTATTAGTGCGTTTTCAATGCTGAGAAAATGTTTTTCGTTCCTACGTGGATGTTTGTATAGCTCATTGTACGTCGAAAACGTTCCCACATCCATTTTCGGCCACTCCTAAGGGAAAACAATCCGGGCGCAATTCAGGGGGTTCTGCTTTCCATGATGACTATATTCAACATGTCCTGTTGTATAGACAGATTTCCAAACATTTCGGATGAAATGCAAATGGATCCGTGGAAAGGAATTTTCCTACAAGTATGATTTGTGAGTACTTTGGATCGGTTTATACGTTCTCATTTTCCCAGAGCTATTCGAATTTTCCATGGCAGCAGTCATCCACTTATAATGCATTGCACCCGAAGCGATTTGGTCCCGATATAGCCAGATAGGCAAACATGTTTTCGAAAGACATCACCGTTGCAATATTATTTTTCATTTGGTGAATAATTACTGTAGTGTCGATTTTTGTGACATTCGGAACATTGGAGTCTTCTTCTGGGACGTCTATATTTCCATACGCGTTCCCTCCATGATTAAGTATATGGTCTATGCTATTGATAGCCTCATCGCTTTTGCTATCATCCATGAGACACGGAGAACCTTCCGGAAGAAGGTTATTTTCAACACTCCGTGAAATGTCAATTGCAGCTGGGTTCACTGCTTCCCAGGTAATATTGTGGTCTGCGTCATGTCATCTACGTGTAAATGTCTACTGGGATCTGCACGTATTCTCATATCGCCATTACTACTGTTCATCTTTTTGTTTGGTGCATTTTCCACAGTCGCTTCCCAGATTTCATTGATTCCATTGGAGGTGGGAGTTTTGTCGGTAGCAATTTCAGTGGTGACGGTCCTGCGATATGGTTCTTCCCTCGCTTCATTGACAGGTGTTGGTTGCGGTAATAGACCTGCAATACGACGTTGGGTAATGCTGTTGGAAAGGCTCTACTCCCACTTGAACTGCACCCGGTGATCACATCTTCTTCTTGACATATCAGAAATAGAGCTGCGCACTCGTAGCGTTCAGTTCGCATATAGTTCCGAGTAGTCTCAATTTAGATTTACTACGGTGCACATCGCTGCTTTGTAGAAATTATGTATTGAAGTTTAGGGATAAAATATTACTATTAGTAAACCGTTCACATTTTTATGTTACTAACAAAATTACATATCAGTAAAGTGTACAAACAGAGGGAGACAGGAAGGTGCGGTGAACATAATATATTATAAAGAAGGGCGGTAGCTCCTTAGTGAGACATCTGGGTGAAAAGCCGGGCCATACACGCCGGGAAACTAAGCAACAAATCATCCGAGTCCCAAAGGAGTAGGAAAAAGGGAAATACACGTTCCGGTAATTGGTAATGTGAAATTGTTCTGTAATCAAAATATAATTTATTGATTGGATTATTTTTTATTTGAAAAAGTTGTTTTTATTTTTGAAAAAGAAGTAAATTATTGTAATTTTTCAATTACTTTTTCTAGATTTTTTGAATTGGAAAAAAATAAGAAGAACAATAATATTATATTATATAATTTATAACCTGTTCATATTCAACTTGGACGGCCGTCCTATCTTCATCAATTTTGAGTCTGCCGGACTAGTACACAGATGTAGTTCAATTGATCGATACACGTGGACGTAGTTGACCTCACGTTCGATGTCAGCACCTTATATCGCTTTGGTCACATTTTGTCACGATCGGTCACGTTCTGTTACACCCAGTTACACTTTTTGTCACTTTGTCACTTTTTCTACGTTTGTCCTGGTCCGACTAATTGAACCAC
>JAULBU010059648.1:0-11718 GCA_032358235.1 Odonthalia washingtoniensis | reverse complement strand
TTATTCAGTACTGCTTCAGGAATATACCCAACAAGCCTCTCCTGCCCAAATAATACTAAGACCAGCACTACCTGCTGCACCACCTGCACCATGAAATTCGAAACAGGATCCATAAATCCATGAGCCAGAGGCACCAACAAACACCGTCCCAGAATCCATATCACCATACTTTCATCCACAAGGACTCCGTGTCACACCTGATGCACTACCAGAACGACCCCAAACAACCCCTAGTTCAACGTCTTATGATCCAGACTTAGATGAACACCATTCTAAAAGTAAACAGTTCTAACTAATGAACGCTGTCAAATAGCTAACGCAGTTAATTCCCACTTTAAAGACCGCCTTTTCGGTGGTACGATTGATGAAAGAATATTAACAACGTTACGCGATTACAACCGTCTCTCCAAACAATTCAATCTACCGAAAAAAAGAAAGCATTATTTTTCAGCAACATATTGACCAAACCAGCCCTCACTTACTTCTATAACGACTTTGACGACACCATTGGACTATAACATGATCGAGAACAAGATGACCTTTGAATACGACTCCACCGACCGACAGAAGGAAGCGCAACCGAGACTGGGAAACCTCTCACTAATGTCATTCATGACAGACAACGATATATCGGAGTACGGAACCGGTATCCAGAAGCTCTTCCTGTAAGTAGATGAGCTTAAACCCCAGTATGTACCTATGTATAGGAATGACACCCATGAGCTAAATATTGTCAGTACAGCAGTCGCAACTCTGGACTAGGCAAAGATCCCTCGAGAATCTGAGATATCTGGTAACATGACGTACAAATCGTTCAAAACAAACCTCGCACATGCGATCTCCCTGGAAAAAGAGAACAATAAGCTAAACGAAAGAGACAAGAGTGACTCTGCCACTGTAACTCTCTTTGGCCAATACGGGCAAATACCATACAAGCGTACAGGTAAAAGACCATACTCATCAAACAACAGAGTTTGGAGAAACAACAATACTAACACACGCAACGCCCCACATCATCAAAACATTCAACAACAAGCTGCACACTTCCTCCCACAATCCTCAAAACATAATTTTTCTCGCAACCGTCCTCATTGTTAGAAGTGTAGATTTTCAACATGAGTCCTTCTCACCAATGTTCGTCAGGGTAGATTAGAAGCTACATCAACAATCGACTCAAACATGGTGAAAATCAGTTTTCATCCACACCAATGTGATTGAAGGGTGCGAAAACGATATCGTAGACCATGGTGATATAGACAGCATCCATAGAGAAGGAACAGAATTCACTGCTGAAAACGACCATGAGACTTTCAACACACAGCTGGAATCAATAGGTGCTGCTACCAATGGATCAATCAATGATGAAAATGGAATATTGAATACCCACATCATCATATATCGACTAGTACATACCCTTACTCCGCCCAACATTACATGGTCATCATCATCATAGAACTCCCACATCTCTCACATTGACACGCAGAAAAATGATTCAACAACAATCAACGGCACCCTCCTCATCGACTGCAGCAACGTGGACATTACCGTCAACCATGCTACTAACCAGACCTTCAACCCGACCTTTTGCGTCGATTATAGGGTGCCAAGGAGCTTCATCAGAAAGGCATCACTACAACAAATCAACGACCACTTCAAAATCAAGAATCCAAGTTTGGAAAGTTCAAGGTACTCGTTCAGATTCGGCGACAAAGTTTACAAGTCTCTTGGTACGTTTCGGTTTATACTCCAAACCCCACCTACCATTAACAATATTCCCGTTAACATGGACGTTGTCGATGTAAATTTTCCACCATTAATAGGACTCAACATCCTGGATGAATATTCACCTATACTCGACAACGTCAACAACAAAATGACCCGCCGAACTGAAATTAAAAGAGACAAGAAGATCTATTCCACAGAAGATTGGTTTCTGCCTCTGTTACGAATTGTGTCATCAAATCTCCACACGCTAATGACACCGCTGGAAACTTTCGATACCAACTTCAACAGAAACGAAATGAAACGCCTGCATAGGCAATTCTATCATCCTACAGCGACAAAACTCTTCAACTCCCAAGGAGAACACACCCCGATAATGCCAATCACGAAACGCTCAAGATAATCAACGACATAACCGACAGATGCAGCCCCCACCAGAAAATCACGTTCGCCCTGCTACGATTTCGAGCATCATTCGGCAGGGATTCAGCGCGCTTTAATGAAATAATCTTCATCAACGTGTTCTATATAACTATAAAAAAAGAAAACATGGTATATTACACGTCATAGATGGAGGGACCCATTTCAGCGCCGCGATCAAGTTGAAGAATATGATAACCGAGACTATTTTCAATTGTATAATCAAGACCTGTACCTCGATCTACACAGGTATGCCTAACCGCATCATATTAGATCAAGGTTCAAGCTTCAGGGATTCATTCATGAGACTTGCAGCGGTAGATGATGTCAAGGTCCAACAAACAGGTATGGAAGCGCATAACGGATTATCGATATGCTGAAGATATCACAAACCTATCCGTTCCATAGTTCTCAAAATATTAATCAATAATCCAAAAGCGGATATAGATCTAGTGTTGGCGGTGTCTGTAAAAGCCATGAACTACACGGCTCGACCAGATGGCTTGGTACCATCCGCACTACTGTTCGGAGAATGACCGCTAATGGATTTACGGATGGACTGCTCGAGAAGGATGACAAGTGATGACAAGAGGTCAAGTGGAGATGATAATGAGACAGAAAATGAAAAGAAACGTCGACACAATGAGGACCTGACGTGCGCTGAAGGACAAAGTTCCCTCTTCCACCGATGCAGTATATGAGCGCGGAGATAACGTACTCGTATGGAAGGAAAAGGTCCATAGCGACAAAAACGGAGCGGTCCTAGGTCCCTTCCGAGTTCCCTCCGCTGACCGATCGTCTAAATTGGTATATATCTACGATCACCAAAACCACAAACCACTCCCACACAACACTTCCCAACTAAAATACTACTTGTCAGCATCAAAAATATCATCAACACTATCCATTGACATCAACTCAGAATTAAAGACGTACAGCACGTCACCTTCTGAAGATGATATATTTCTAACTTATATACCTCTCAAAGACCCAAGGAATTCAACACCTAAGATGATAGAGGCAGAACGAGGAGAAATACGAAACTTGATAAAATGGGGGACTTTCAAAGTAGTGCTGAAATATCAAGTCCATTCTGACGCAAATGTATTACCAGTCCGTTTTGTTCTGGCTTCAAAATGTAAAGTCGATGGCATTATAGTTCATAAAGCCCGTTTCGTGATTGGAGTTCACCGTGATAGGCTGAAGGACTTCATGGTACATTCATCACAGACTCTCCAACCCAATCAATACGACTACTTCTCTCCCTAGCTGCAATATTCGGATTAGACGTCTGCACATCATACATCACACAGGCCTACATTCAATCCGCAATTCTCCTTTCGCGTGATCTCATCCTCGACTCCAAAGTACCAGAATGAGAACTGGAACAGCACCAGTGCTACAAGATACCTCGAACTTTATTGGGAGTAAGCGAATCCTGGTATCTATGGTGTCATACTTCAGCTCAACGCCATCTATGAGACTTGGGGATGTCTCAACTTCGCTCCGAATCTTCATTCTACTGCATATTACGCGGCAGTCTACTTATTTGAATGTCGGGGACCTATGTAGATGATGTACTACGAGCTGGTTAAGCACAGTTCAAAATACTTTGTTCCAACAACGACAAACGCTTCGACATTCAACACGAATAGACTTCACAATGTCATTTTTCGGGCTTCAGGCTTGAACAACATTCAAACATCTGGTAACAAACACAGTGCCACTACAACATCGAACTACGCGAACTTGACAAAACCTCAACAGTTACAGAATTCCGATCCATGCGAATGTGCCTAGCCTGGTTGAGACACACTCGACCAGATTGTTGCTACTAAATCTCATCATTAGCTCAAATCACCGCATCAACCTTCACGAACACTCCGGCAACTTTCATAGCTTAACTCAATAAAGGAACCAGGTATTCTAAACGCCACGAAATATCTATATCCTTTCTCAATATGGATATATCTATGGTTAAAATAATTGGCTACGCAGATTCCTCGTTTGGAAACAATCTATACCTGTCTTTCCAACTTGTTTTCCTAATCCTGCTGAGCAATGATAAAAACAATGCGGTACCTATCGTTTCCAAGTCCTACAAGAGTAAGCGACTATGACAATCAGCCATGAAATCAGAGTTCATTGACTTTAGTGACCTATTCGATGCGGCATTTACACTCATATCCAAACTAGTAGTCCAATTAAACAAGGAGGCCACCCTCAAACTCTTCACTGATAATAAGTCACTTTTCGACATCATCAGTAAAGTTTAGGGAACATCGGAGAAAGGGCTGATGCTCGATGTCGATTTTGCAAGGGAAGGATTTAAATTGGGCGACATATCCAACATTGGCCTTGTACGGTCAGAGCTGAATATCGCCGCCGGTCTTATAAAAGCCATGGTAAAAGCTTCTTTACAATCATTTCTACGAACTGGTACCCTCTTACCACAACCGGCGCAATGGATAATACGCCACAAATCTGACCACGCACTGTAAATATGTCTCTCATTCTAACCTTTGCATCCTCTATAAAAATCATCTAATTATCAAAACCCAACGTTATGAATCTTTTGCTAGAGATTTGAAAAACTTTTGTATACATACTACACCACTATAATTAATCAAAACCAATTTGGTTTACATTTTCTTGATGACAACTTCTGAAACTTACATATCCATTTCAAATTATATGGTACCTGCTTTAAGATATGACATACTACTTATGCAACAAAAAAACATAATCTAAGGCACAACTTCAAGGTGCAGGTACCTGCATTGGAGGACTGATTAACTGACAAGTAGGTCCAACTGCCTATTCTACAATACATGTGTACAGTAGAAATACCAAACACACTATTTGCGACAAATCTAGTTTGACATATTAGGACAATCACCTTCTGCTACTCTTAACCAATCATATTCTGACACACACTACTTCGAGCTCCCGCTTCTCATAGGCCCACCAACTTATTCAGGTTTGACGTTCAATTTTCCTATTAGAACGTCACTTGCACCTCTACCTTACGTTATCCCTTTCTATTATTTACTTCTCTCTACAATTAAATGAACCATTTAGATTGTTCCGGACCCCGGTTTAGTCATCGGGGTCAAGACGCCACTCAGTTTGTATTGTTATCACCTCTCGTTTGTCCTACTCGCTACCTTAAGCTGTATTGTTACCGCTAACACCCTTTGCTACTTCATTAGCCCTTTGCTCATTATCTTCACTCATTCACTACCTCTCTCGCTCTAATAGATAGCACATTCATTTCTCACATCTTTCTTGTTCCCCTTACCGCTACACAAACGTCTCACTTGACACTACTTCTCATACACCCACTCACTTTGGTAAGTGCATCATTAACTCCACCTACAGTAGCCACATCATTTGAGCACCAATCCTAGACAACGGTGTTTTCCGCTGCCTGCGTTAGCCACACACGTGTAACTGTTTCCAGACCTAAAGACGCTGGTTGTCATTGTCTTTGCATAAATCCCTCTTCCGTCATCCCAGTACCATTCGGCAATGTTTCCACCAGATATTGTTCGGACTCTTTAACAAATTCCGTATCAATTTTACAACCAATAAAACAGCGATGATTTGGAACCATTAAACATGCCTTACTTGCTGAAAAAGTCCCAGAACAGAAATACATCACGAGATCTCCAGTCTTAGAAAACGTCCTGACCAAATCCATCATCGAAGAAATATTTTTCTGCTCAGGTCTAATCATCGGTTGCCCTCCCCTTAGAACCTGTTAATTTTCGAAGACCTGTATAAAATCTCGAAATGGAGTATATGTGTTATATTTTAAATACAATGTTTCCACTATGGGTGATTACTACGGATCTTTCCAATATTACTGTAATCACTTCTGTTCCACCACCGACGTGTGTGAAGTCCTTCGTACTCTTGGGTCACAGTTGTACGTCCCAGGTCCTTTAACGTACGTTAAGGTAGCCTCTCTACTAAGAACACCTTTGTGGGGGATGTACTAGAGGTTACCTTCTTCGTCTTCCTTGTTTTCATCTTCTTCCCATCATCATTAGGATCATCGGAATTATTGTTGTCTTCATCACTACCACTGTCATCTTCGGAATCATTTCTGTCGTCACTGTCATAATCACCATCATCTTCTTCTTCGTCACCAATCTCTTCCCTTGCAATAAAATTTCTATACCAACGGTGAAATTGTAGAAAGCTATAAAAAATATGTCCGTGGAAATCTGGTGCCATGAAATCATTCATCAACATAACCATTTCTTTCATGTAGTTCTCATCGGAACAGTCATGTTCAGAATTGTTCTGACCCTGAGCATTTCTAGAAGTATACGGGGGGTCAGTTAGTACCACATTTTCTTTACTGAGAAGTGTGCCACTGACCTCTATGGAATGAGCTTCCAAGAAACCATTGGACGGTACATCGTAAATCTTGAAAAAGGACTCCATATTCTATTTTCAATGTTTACATTGCTTCTACACCAGCTGCTTCTAATTCCAATGATGATGCAGCATGAAAAATATTTAATGCTTCCAATATTTCATCTTCTACTTTGACCTGTCTATTAGTTTCAGTTGTCGATGACGTTCCAGTTATATTTGGGCAAGGCTGCGCAGATTTACTCTTCTTTCTGTGATGTGGGGGTAGCTATTTCATACTAGTTGAAAGTCCTCTAATCTCTTCAGTTGCAGATATTGTTGTTGGTTTCTGACGTCTTGCTATTTACTTTTGAGATCTAGTTGTTGTAGCTGATTTCCTTCGCTGTTGCGTTTGTCTAAAACCTAAATCGTAATCTTCTCCGCTCTTTTCCTTTTCTTTACCATTATCTTTCTTATTACTACCATCACTACCTTTCGTAAGATCAATGACAGGCATTGTGGTTGAATGCATCTCCAAATAAAATAAATTGACAACGAAATCAGGCAGCGAAGTGAAGCAGGTAGAGAGAGTAAAATATTTGATACAGTCACGAGTATTTAACGAGTCTGTAAATGTTGGATCATCGGGACTAACCGCATTGTTGTAAGTTATGCGGTATAGAGTAAAACGTTCCGATTTCATCAATCCCTCGTCACTCAGGTCACAAAACGTATGATTCAACAACATATCAGATAGTGAGGAAAGAAATGAACCGCTAATATATCGCATGGCATCATCTTCTTGCTCCTATCTATACCAAGCAAATGGATCCACATTCTCCGACTGGAAGAAAGGAACTTGTGCAGGAAGAAACGTTTTCCGTTGTTCACACGTAGCGAAACCATGTTTAGAACGGTCCTCCAGGAAGGAATATTGTCAAAGAGCTACATGAAAGTAGATATACGGACATAATTCTGACGCAATGGATGGGAAACCACATTTTTTATGTAGCAAAGTCCAGGATTTCATCAACTTCTGAACGCAAGCACCAATTCGGACATCGTTGGCTGGAATAGCCATTACAAGCACTCTTTCATGGCTGTATAGGTGTTCAGTTGATGCCCGGGCCAAACATAAATTATGATATGAAAGGATGTATTCAAATGTAGAATAAGTTGAGAGCATGAATGTTGCTACAGTTGAGATCCTTCGGCCACCACCCTCCACTCCTAAATCGCCAACGACCATCTGAATGTAACTTGATCCGTTGAGGAAGCAAGCTGATATATTGACGTCGTTCAACGAAATGTTGAAACATTGCAGGATTTTTGGTCTTTTGTTGCAAATGTACCAATTGACAATGCAGCACGTAGTATCTGCCTCGTCTATTGAGTCCTGGGACAATCCATAAAAGTTTTATCCTGTTACGTCACCGTCTCCGAGGAATGATTCCCTTCATCTAGTTAAGACGGGATATTATTCCGCGTCACCTTCTCTGTAAGAATGGGGAAAACTTTCTTTGCCGATTCGGAAGTATTGTTATGAAAGACAAACTTGTATAACTGAACGAAATCTATAAACTTGACGGAGAACTTCTGCTTGAATTCCGTTGATTCGAAGACCTCAACTGAAGATAGAAGGAGGTCTCGGTTGAGGTTTTTTTTCTTCATATTGTTTGGTTCCACAATGTTGTAGGTGTTTCGTACTTTACGCTGTTGCTGGACAATGGAATCCATCTGCTGTTGAAAAAGTTGATTATAACTGTTGACAATTGTTGATTGGAAAGTACTTTTTCTTCTTCCACAGGTAGTGAAATGGAAACGGTCGCGGGGGATTGAAGTATTGAAATGTTGTCAGTTCCTACTGAAAATTATTTCCTGGCGATCTAAACGAGTAGAATGATATGGATGATACAAATTTTAGAAGAATAATGGTGATGAACGGATGTATATTAAGTGAAAGTAAGTTAGAAACCTCGATAGGTGAACGAATAAAGTGTAGAGAACAATCCGTCCACATGGACGGGGTCAAATTGTCAATAATTATCCGATAATTATTTGCAAAATTTTACCATCCACATGGACGGGGTCTGAAATCAAAATAATTATCCGGAAATTATTTGAACTAATAATTTCTCGATAATTACTTGAATTTTGATCCCGTCCATTTGGGTGGAAAATTGATAAAAGAACCACAGTACAGTTTCCAATAGTCATACAAATGGCTATTGAATAGTTAGAAAGTAGTAATCAATCAAATTCGTATTCCACTTCTCACCATACTTCTCTTCAACTTCACACAATCTTTTGCAACCGTTCATATCATTCTTCGTCCTTCAATTGAACACACAATCGTTTCAATACGACCGTCCGTATCAAACCAATTAATTCAACACCAACACTTACTGCACGACCTATTCAGATATTTGCTACGTATATCAACCGTTATGGGAGAACATAGTCAATTACCACAAATATTTCTCACTCTCAACTGAAACGTTCAACACTGTCCCCATCAAGATCGACAGCTACATCAACAATGTCATCATCCGCATCCAAAATTCCGTAAAGTAGAAAATGCGAATTCAATCAACAGGCATTCATAGCCTGTCAATCGTCAACCGATTGGAACCTGTGGGTGGAGGAAAGAGGCTTTTATAGAGAACAAAAGATTGTTTTTCGGGGGTTAATAAAGTTGAAGTACACATAGTTGGTGTTGCTACCCTAAGTAACGATGGATAAATCTAGAGAGATGGGTTACAAACCATCTATGGTGACCTCTCCTCAACAATTCCGATACAGAACACGTCGTTATCACCAACTGCTACATTATACCAGAAGGGAAAGGATTGTAATATACATCCCAGGACCTTCCTCACTGTTCGGCACCAAGGCTTTCAAGAGATATTGTACGTACCGGGTACTATCTTTGGGAATAGAGATGTGTTGATGCTACATCTTACAAGTAACCTTATTCTCTACAGCCAAGCACCCAGTATGCAGAAGGAGAATATGCCTCAGATGACAGTGGAACTGCCATTGAGGTTCGCAAGTTCAAGGTGGAGGAATATGAAGAGGTAAATATATGGCTCACTATATTCCGAATAACAGAAGTGGAAACACCTCTTTGTAAAATCGACCCAGCTCATCAAAACGAGCTTATGGAATCAATTAAAGAGAACGGATTCAAGCATGGGAAAACAACGCTCACTGTTACCAACAACCAGTCAATAAACAACGCTATTTCCCATGTAGATCAACTAGTGGATGTGAAAGATGGTAGAAGTGTCCTCAAATCGTGTTTCAAGATGGAATTGGTTGACGGTCAGCACAGTGAAGCATATCTTTGAGAACATACTGCGAAGGAAGGTAAAGAATATGAATGGGCCGGGAAGCAGTTCTGGGTCTGCACACTATGTTGAAAGGATGGAATTACGTTAAGCCAGTGAAAAGTTATCAACCGTAGTCGCAGGAACAACCATACAACCGAGTTCGTCCGAGACAATGTGAGTTTAGTCGACACTGTAAAATTCATAATCAACTACTTGAAAAGTTTCGAATAGAAATACGACGATCCTTTCGGGACGGTTCGTATTTCCGACATCGTCAAAGATCTCATGAGAGCCGACTTCATTATTGGAACAGTAGCACATATTATGAACGTAATGTTCATGTCGCGAAGTTTTTCTTGAAGGAAGAGAGTATTCCTGCTGAAATTAAGACGTTTTAATATGGCCATGGATCCGGTACGGACAAGTATATTTTCCTCGCACACCTGGACGACGGAACATTAATGGCTATTGATATCAAGTATATTCCATATATGATGAAAGAAGCCAACCACTACGTTTGGAATCTAGAGAAACCGTCTCCATTCAACGCAAAGTCGTTTTACACCGCGTGTATAGGTTTTCTGGATGTCCTGGACTCAATATCTCAAGACGTACCGGAAGATGTACTAACGTTCGAATAGTTAAGGAAAACAGAAGTAAAACAACCAAAAGGGTCACATATGGAAGTGGAGCGGTTGTTCATCACACCGATGAAACTCTTTTCGTACACAATCAAACGTAAGACGAAGAGAGCTGCTAGTCAAAATTAAAATATGATCAATTCTGCAATAGTTAAAGTATGAAAGCATCTAAACCTCGTTAGAGTCAATCTGCGGAAAGGGAAGAAGTCAGGTGACTTGGGAATGGAATCAACTCCCTCCCACCAGACTGCGAGGACAAGAGCAAACAAAACTGCGCACGTTCATCTGGAAGAATAGATACTAGTGGAAAGAGATGAAGAAGAAAAAGATAATGGAGATGAAGATGATTCATGACGTTGAAAGACAAAAAAAGAATAATGCTTCTGGGATGGAAATAAGAAATAGTGGAAAGGGGAAGTCAAATGAATCTTTACCAACAATTCCAAATAATAAGAAGAACAAGCTGAAAAAGAAGGATGTCATAACAAAAAAACTTCGAAGCCGGAATACCATCGACAAGCAATCATGGAAAATATGATGATGGTTTGCCTAAATCTACACCAGTCAGTCGTCCAACGAAACTTTTCGGAGAACGTGGGACATCAGAAGCCATTATTGATAATGAAAGGATTCCTCCTGGATTACGCTTTTTTCTTTCTTTTGATTTTATCATTTCCACAGGTTTCTATATCCGATCGAAGAGTCGTTCATTTGTATATTGCGATTCTTACATTCAGTTCTTTCCTTTAGATTATGTCTACTACTGACAGATTCATATGTGCATATGCATATGTATACGAGTATATCTATGCATGAACAGTTCTGTATGCGTATTACTGCATATTGTTTTCTATTATTTCAATAAATTTATCCTGTTTTGATAGAACATACAAAGTTCCAGACTGCAAATATCACATATTTTACCCCTAGTTTACATCCACGCTATTTTCAACTTTCCCAGTTTCATGTCTAGTTCAACTACGCATTTATACATATTTTGTAGTTTCTGACCATATTAGCAAAGCTGTTTCTCGGATATGTTCGCTACCGGACACTCTGGACTAAACAACTTTCTCCATAATTTCCAGAAATAACTGTAGTGTGCATTCATTAACATACAGTAGAGGTATGTACCTCAAGATGTAACCATTCACAGTACTACTGTATGCGAAGATTTATAAAAATAAACACATTCATACTTCTCCATAAAATTACGGCCCATCGCGTAGTTGTCATAC
>JAULBU010059637.1:0-11720 GCA_032358235.1 Odonthalia washingtoniensis | reverse complement strand
CTCGATCACCCCGGTCTTCGCCGACCGGATCATGGATAAAGGAGGTTCGTAACTCCAAGGAGCAGTCCTCTTGCCTAGTGCCTTACCCTTCAGAGGTGGAACATAAACACACTCCGCCTTCCTGTTCGACAGAAGCCCGCGTTGTATGTTCGAATGGCCGTAGAATCTTCCACGCTTTAGCTGTAGTACCTTGTCTTCGCCGCCCGGTCCGTACGTGCAGTTTCTGTAGTTACGATCCTTGCCATCAACTTTAACCTTGCCTTCGTACGAGTTGATCCAGTGACGACGGCCTATATACTGCTCGCCGTCGAAGTCAGCGCACGACGATGATGCATTACCAAAATCACAATTCGGACCCATGTCAACGCCGTATAGCTTGCCGTTGCGCGCCATCGTCAGTGAGAAGAGGTTACGCACACCCGTGGCGAAGAGTTCGATGTCCGTATACGATGCAATCGGCATCGCCGTCAAGTACTCATCCGGCGTCGTGTACGGAATGTCACCGTTGAATGCGTCGCCCTTCGACAGTTTCGCGAGAAGCACGGATGAACTTAGATACGTTTCCCATTTCCCGCCGAGCTTCCCTCGCGGTAGGCCCATGTTCGTCGCACCGCCGACAGCAATTAGCAGGTCGCCCTCGTTAGTGAATACCATATCATTCACGGAATGATCGCTGTCAGACACCGGCAGATTCCACACAATCGTCTTGTCGAACTGCAAGCAGGTGCTCATCGAGTCGTCGGTGATGGCAGCTCTGATCCACTTCAGGCGCACGACAGCACCATTTGACCACGCGGGTGCCGTCGAAGCAGCCTCGTCGATCTTCTTCTGAGCACGCCAGAACAGTGTACTCATGCTCACGTACACGGCCGGAACCTTACCGATATCCTGCGGGTCGAACGTCAGCCCTAGAATACTTCTTTCGGCGAGTGCACCATCCTTTCCAATATACCTTGGGTCGCGCAACTTGTCCGAGCCGCATACTCTGCTCACGACGAGCGAATCCGAATCGAACTGGATCACCTTGACACTTCCGTCACCCTGCCCGATATACAACGACCCATCTCTCCACGTTGCCACACTCGTCGGCCGATTCAGTTTCACGTTTTCACCCGCGCTCATTTTCAAACTCCGCTTCTCGAACTTCACATTATCGCACATATCAGTGTACGAGTATGTCAACATGTTACTCCGTAGCCCGGGGCCAGTCTGCACAAAGACGGACACGTCGCTGTCAGCCGCCGCGGGAGCCGTGACGAAAATCTGCGAGTTGGACGCGGAGCTCGCGCGCACCTTGCGATTGGCAGAGCCGAAGAAAACGCGCACATTCTCTGACAGGCCGAAGCCATTGATCTTGACGACGCCGCCACCAGCGGCTGGCCCGGAGCGCGGGAAGACCGATGTGATTATCGGTAGGATGGTGGACTGATCATACGACACGGAGCTAGCGGGAGGGATATTGCCGTCGACTTTGAGCACTAGTTGTGCCTTCTTCTTCACATTGATCCGTTGGTAAATGACTTCGAATGCCGTGAGTCCGCTGGGGATCTCCACAGGCCCCGATTGAGGCGACGTGTACGAGTCGATCATCAGGTCGGCACCTCGGTACACCCTGGCCAACCCGGACTTCCCAGTATGCACGGAGAAGTTGGCGTCGGCCTTCGCAGTCCTGAAATTAATGAAGAACACACAGCGCACAATAAACCTTGTGGAGTCGAAGGTGAATGTCGGGAATTTTAAACGGGTTGTCTTCGCAAACGCTGCGAACTTCGGCCTTGGCCAGCGTGTCAACGTGCCCGCGTCGGGTAGTGATGGTAGCCATGTATAATAATAGCAGTACTGTCCTTTCTGCATGCTACCGGTGACGGTGACGGATGTCTCGGCTTCGTCACTCGTGCACGCGTTGTCCGTGACGGATAACCGTACACGAGTCGTCCCGAGAGTGAACCTATACTTGAACACAGCTTCTCTAGAAAGGAACTTACCTGTTTCGGCGTCCGTCCATTCATACGAGTTGATCTTTCCCTGTCCTCCAGGGTACGAGAAGTGGGTGTGTGAGCCTCGCCCGTCGAGCCGCACGTCGACGAAACCGAGCGCCTTGAAGTCGATGTAGGATGAAGCGCCGGTGGACGGGTAGCGCCCAGGCACAGCGTGCGCGAGATGGTCGTCGAGTATATCGACGTCCTGCGTGACGGGCGTGCATTGGTTGGTGGATGGTTCGATGAGAATGAAGGAGATGGAGGCGAGCCCTGCGATAGCGCGGAAGGAGATCGTCAGCGGCGAAGATGGAGAGATGGAGTCCACGAATTGGCGTGAGAAAGTTTCGAAGCGCGCCTTGCCGCAGCCGTTTGCGCTCACGTAGATGTCATACGCCTCCAGGCGAGCGTGCTCGTTGAAGTTGACGTTGAAAATGCGGGGAGCGTCCGTACCCGGCAGACATGAAGACGTCTGAATGAAGGCCAGCGTGACGTCGTAAGTGGCCGGAGGGAGGATGAACGAGATATCGAATGATTCTCCCTGCAGCGAGGTTGAGAACGCGGACGGAGGAATGGAGACGGCGGATTTGAATGTATGCTTGTCAAGCAGATCCGAGGCGTGGGTGACAATTTTCGCACCGCGTGGTATTGGGTTCGAAACAGACCCTGCGTCGTACATTACGAACGTGGGCAATTGCTGTGGGGAAGCTGTGATCGGTGAAACGGATGATGATAAGGATGGTGGGGGTATGGTGGTGACTGACGGCAAGGACAAGGGCGACGGTACGGAAGTGAGTGACGGTAGTGCGGTGACGGGAGAGGGTTGTAAGATAGACAGGACCGGACTGACCGAAGAGTCTTCGACATTGGCGCGGCGTACAGCAGAAGGTGATGGCGGGATGTCGGACGCGCCCGCCTCGAAGACTTGGATATTGGAGATGATGGGCGGCAGGAATTTATCAAGTTTGAATGCGGTTATGGTGACTTTCAGCTTCGCGTAGACGATGACGTCGAGGTTTAGATAGGTTGGAATGAGGCATCCCGTAGCGTCAATGGACGCGCCCACGTACTCGGAGTACACGGAGTTGACTCGGATTCTGAAGTTCCCCGTACCTTCTCGGCAGTCCGCGCGCTGCTGCAGGCCGATCCGGACAAGATGGGGGCCGGGCGCTCCTTGCGGGAGCGTGAACGCGTAGTTGAAGGCGGTTGCTTGCAGGGAGTGTTGGAATTGAGGTTGCGGTTGTGAGGATGGGGAGGTGGAGATGAGGATGTCTGTGCCTGTGAGGATAGGGGAGAGCGAAGGGTGTGTGTGTGACAACCATCCGGGCGGTGGTTGGGTGGCGGTTGGGACGAAGGCGATTTTGATAATCGGAAGTGGTGGTAACTGTGCGTGCACTAGCGCTCGTTGGTAACACAGTAAGCAAGAAAGTAAGAATGTTAGGAGTATTGTGCAAGAAGTGGTCATTTTTTCTATAAAAATTGAGGTGGGAGCAAAAGCAAAAGCAAAAGCAAAAGCAAAAGCGGCTAACACAATGCACAAGAAGGGAAGCAAGGGACGGAAGAGGGTACTAATAACTGTTTTGTTTTTATAAAGAGATTTATAAAAAAGGGGGTTTATTATTAAAGGGATTTATAAATAGGAAATTCAGGAATAATAATTAATTATTCTATATATCTAAACTAGTAATTAAAAATAAAATTGTATTTAACGAAATTGGAAACTGTTTTCTATCGGCTCCCATGCCATCACAATGACACTGGCCATGTTCGCGAACATATCATTCATTAATGTTATTTATGATGGAGGCGGATATTGGTGTTTTGGTGACGTTAGTCGTTTGCGTGTACAGTGTACAGTTACTGCGGTGCGCCTCCTCCCATGCGTCCTTCTGTCCCTGTGCGACCGCTCTCAACTGGCCATTGTTGCATCACCGTCATTGCACACCCAATAATACTTGCGCGTCCCTATTCTAGATACGACCAATCACCTGTTGTCTGCCATGCATTCATGGACACGGCCCTGGGAAAGCTAGCTTTCCCAGGGCACAGCTCATGACCTCCCCTCTTTGTTTACACACCTTTCACAGTAATTCCATATCATCCCAGCACACCAATGATTGGAATGCAGTCTGTCTAATTCTGCCTGCTGTATTGGAAATTTCAAAGCCGATGACCGCCACACTACTGTATCGAGTTGAACAAATCTTGTTGTGTCGAGAGCTATAACCATATCCCTAATGATTTCCCTACTAACTTATTTAAGCTGATATGGAAATTTGCATAATGTAGACTACAAGGTAACAAGGAGCCGCCTGTACTACAATTTTTGAACGTACTAAATGCCAAAAATTCGTAACAGTGCGAAAACGAAAATATTTGTTCCAGTTGTCTCACAGTAAAATTCGATTTATGACATTCCACGCGACCGATATTGGCTCCATCTGATTACAGTGCCAGATACACTGGCCACATACTTACAGTATAAAACAAGAAAAGTCACTACTGTACTGAATGCATGTCAAGAGACTTCACGCATACCTTTCGCACTGCTATCACCAGCCAAGCGCAATCCACGGCAAAGACATCGCGTAACAATTCACATTTCTTTTTCTATCAAGTGACGACGCCACTTAGCAGCACCAACATTAATAGCACCAACAACAGAAACAACAACAGAAACAACACCAAACAATAATGACAACACAGAGTACATCTTGTTCAACTTGCATTGCGAAAGTTTAAATTGATCCATCTTCATTTTCACTATGTTCATGTCCTGAGGCATCACTTGCACTTGCCATCTGAACAGAAGCTGTTACACTGTCTATATCTAATCTCGGAATAAGATGTGCTTTTTTGTCCACATATCCGAACAACACTCTACATCTGGACGTCGCATATTTAGATAGAGGTGTGTGGCCCATTGAAAAGCCTGACGTCACTTCTTTGAGAAGTTTTGCTGTAAACTTTGCAATAACTGTCGCACCATACACCAAATAGAACCTGTGGTGTGACGAGAACAGTGAAGAGAGAGAGAAACGTCCCGTGATTCTTTCTTCATGTTCTGATGCTATTAATACTGTTAATGATTAAAACAGGAGGAACGTGTAACGTGTCAGACGTGTTTAAGTCTGACGGGAGAAAGTCTCACAGAAGAAAAGGAGAGTATTATTTTTACTTTTTATTTTTTTAACAAAAAATGAAAAGTAAAAATAGCAAGTAAAAGAAATGAAAATAGATTGATAACAATAAATTAAATTGAATAGAGTATTGGCGTTCTTGTAATTATAGTTTGTGGTTCTATAATGAGAAATAGGGTGTTGGAATATCAAATTGCATCTGATATGTGTATATGAATGAATATTTGTGAATATGTTTGTTTAGTTTGATGGCTGTGATAAGTAACAATCGATATGTTTTGTTTGGGAGGATAAGTTAAGTTAGAATTTGATAACCTTATGTTGTAGGACCGTGTTTTCAGTTTTGTGTAATGTCGCTTCCAGTGGTATGTGATAGTAGAATGTCACAAGCAAGTGATAAAACGGAATTGTGCAAATATGTGCTAAATGAATTGATACTTGGGACAATAGGAAAAAATCTCAGACCTTTTAGTGCTTATGATTATACTGCATTAGATTGTGAAGGTATTGAAGGAATATGAGTTATGGATTGGAGCAGAAAGTTGTGCCGTATTGATAATAATGGTTTTATCAATACATATGATTTGTTGTCAGTCGTAGGAACTCGTATGAGGTTGATTTGATTTTGTGTGATGCGATAATGAAGACCATGATGATTTATATCAATGTGTTTCCTTCTATTGGTTTTTCCTGTATGTTTTTCAATGTCAATTACTCCATTATTATCAACAAAGAAAGGGATAGGTAATACTTTCTTTTTATTGAAGTCAAATTTTAGTCTGCGTAACCAAATTATGTCTTAAACAGCTTGTGAGGCAGCGAGATATTTAGCCTCATAAGTGCTGAGATAAATTATTTATTTCTTTCTCGAAGAACAGTTTTTAGGAGTTCCATATGCTGTATGAACGAAGCTGATGTCAATATCCTATCTTTGAATTCAACAAAGTCTGAGTCTGAGAATGATAGTAGCAGTTCATGTGATGCATTGTTGAAAAATAGACCATTTTGCGCTGTGCCTGTAAATTATCATGTGAGATGCTGCTGTAATATGAGATGAGTATATGTCGGTTTGTTTATGAATCTAGTGAGTCTCCCTCTTGCGAAGGAAATATCAATTTTTGTACTTTCTTCCAGATATCTTAAATCACTAATTGTTGAGATATATAGTTGTTTTCTTGTTAATTTAGGAGCTTATAGTCACAAATTTCATCATAGTCAGGTTTGTGCGGCAGTGGGGTGCATCGAGGATTGGAGAGGGTTTGTTCCATTTTTATTACTACATTTTTTATTAGATTGGCCTGTGATAAATGGATGTATCCATTCTTAATATAATTGTTTGTCCATCCAAGAAAGGTGGATGGCTGTCCAAGGTGTTTGACATTGTATTTTGAGCGTAGATGTGTCAGTAATGCATATATGTCGGAGAGATTCGGTGCTGTGATTAGGAAATCATCTATTGCTATAGAAATAATGATGTTCCCGTTAGTGCTATGTTTCAGATATACAAATGAGTCTGCTGAAAATTGGATGTGTTTATCGGAAATTAGATGGGCATGGAGGCCTGCAAGGTATATACGGCAGGCGGGTTTTGATCCATATAAATTCATATGAAGAATGTCTAAGCGAAAGTCTGAAAATGCATATGGTCCGTTAGAAAGTTGCATTTGTTTTACATAAACTGTATGATTTTGGCTATATAGTTCATGTGTGAAAGCTGAGGAAATGTCGAAGTGACGGATTGGCTGATCGTGATATCGTGCATGAGAAAATAGTGCTCTTGATGATGCTTTATATGCAGACGTAAAGTCAGGGTTGAAGTGTACAGCTGGTTGCATTAAATTGCCACGTATGTCGCATCTCGCGTTTCATTAAATAATTGTACAATCGTCTTCCCTTTTGTAGCGATAGTTAATTGTTAATGATATTGGTTTTGATGTTTGTTTTTTGGGTATGTCACTTTTGTGTATCCATTGGATCACTTTGTTGTCGTTTAATTGTTGAATTTCATTGTCGTATGCCACTGCCCATTCTGCAGCACCTGAATAATTATGTGACTGGGATAGATTTTTGGGTGGAGGAGTACTCCTCCTCCACCAAAAAATCTACAAAACACCAACAAATATTCCAGCTGATAGTATCTGCTTGAAATTTTGTTGGTGTTTTGTGGTATTGATAAGCTCTGAACGCGGTACCAGATACGTGCGCTGGGTCAAAGGCTTCCTCCCTTTGACTGACTTTATCCCATCACACCCTGAGGGTGTGATGGGATAAAGTCAGAAGATCTACATGTTGATAGTTGCGATGTATCTGTGAATAAAATTGCAAGGTGGTCGGCTTGTGTGTTATATAGAAATTGAGCTGGTATGGATCGAGTGCCAAGTGTTTTTTGATGCTGATGATGTAACGACTGCTCCTATCGTGCTAAACAGTAGAAAAATGTCAAGTAGTTTTGATGTCGATTGCCGGAGTGTTATGGGTGAGGTTTAAATTTTTGAGTTTGACATATGATTATATTTCATATCCAAAATCCCAAAATCCCAAAAGTTGAACTTTTGGGATTTTGGGATTTTGGATGCCACATACAAATATAATCATATGTCTTGACCCAAGTTTGGTGGGAGTTTGCTATGAGCCAAAGCTGATCGTGCAGCATTAATTAGTGTACGGCTTATCCGTTTTGCATGAGAGTTGGATTGAGGCTTGTGTGGGGCGATCGTTGATTCGTCGATGCCATTTGAAAATAGAAAAGGTGGGAAGATGCGTGATACGTATTCCCGCGCATTGTCAGAATGGAATCTTTCTGTTAATATATTATGAATATGAGCCATATGGTTGATGATTGATGGTATAATCTGGGCCAATTGTGCCCTAGATTGTATACTATACAATCTAGGGTACAATTAATCTAAGCCTAGTAGGCTTTAGAATGACAAATAGTGATGACCTATAAATAAATGTCACGGTTTGTCGATCCATTCTACCGGACGGGCGATTGAAGGGGTCCATGGTATTGATCGCTATATGTTGGCCTGGTATTGCATTATATACGTGGGATGGTCGGTGCGGATATTTGGCCGCCTTCCCATCTGCACAGGAGGAACTGGTGAGAAAAGAGTCTGTAGGTATGGATATATTATCTATGGTAGGGTATTTGTTGCTTATATGATGGTACGTAGTTGGTTGATCGGCACATGGTTGAAATCAAGGTGTAGAGATAGAATTATATCTCTATTGTCGGGTGATGATATTGATGGTGGGAGTGGTGTGAGGAGGCGCTTGATTGTACTGAATTTAGTTTTTCAGTAGGATTGTAATTTTTTTTGATTGGTACCTTGTTTTGTTTACAAAATGGGTAGTGGGGTTATTATAAGTTTGGTTATTATTTTGTGTTCTCCTTTTTTTTTGGGTCGGTCTGAGTTTGACGCTGTTCTGACTGAATTTTATATGGAATGAGAAGTATGTGGAGGTGTTATTTTCTATGCAGAGTTGTGCCATATGGCAATAGCCTTTTTCATGATATGAGTGGGAATGTGTTTGGTTTTTGTGATACACGCTTTATTTTTGGTGAAAATCGCAACATTGTCGGGTTTTGTTATTTTGTGAACTGATACTAATGCATCAGGTATTGCTGGGGTTGTCATTGCTTGCGTTCGTAGATACCCGTTGGTTGATGGGATATGGATATGTCCTGTATTTGTGATGGATGTTGAATGATTAGTCGCGGTGATGGAAGTGTGTGGTGTGGTAAGTTTTTGCATGGATAGACCAGATAAAGGGGTCTGCGTTGGGTGTGCGGCACTGTCGAGCAGGAACGTACCGTTTTGATGCTGCGAAAAATCTTTGTCAGACATGGAGGATGCAGGTTCATTTTTGTCTTCCTATGAAGTGTATGGATAGGGTGTATGAATTTGCATTAGTATGGATTTTGCATGTGAATTTGGGAGGTATTGGTTGGTGAGACGACGGTTTGTTGGAGGGGAATACTGTGATCGCTGATTCCGAGGATGTTTTGGATCGTGGCATGTGTCGTTAGAATGGTTGAGAATGCGACCATATGCCGCACCATGGAATTTGCGACATGCATTGTTACGTCGTTTGTGTGTATTAGTTGAATTATAATTGTTATTCGGTGTGTTTTGATAAAAAGTTGGGGATGATGATTTGAAATGATAAAATTTTGGTTGATTCGGTGGTGAGAGGGATGCGTGGGATTGTGCTTGCATCGTATTATAGTCAATTGATTTGACCATAGTTTGGAGCGCTTGAATGGAGAGGGGCATATTTGACTGCCAAAGAGGGGTGATGAATGCATATGAATGATATTGTCGGAGTCCTTTGATGATGGATTTCATTGAATTTGATTCATCATCAATATTTGAGAATCTTGCAGCTATCATTAGAGTCCTCAGTTTGTCACGTGCTACAAAATATTCATCGGCTGTGTCAAAATTATTGATAAATGTGTCGAATTCCTGCATTTATAGTGAGTTATGGTCTGCTGGGGTTCGTTTTAGGTTTTTGTATTTTTTTGCACTCTATTGACTGTAAAACATGCATTAATAGGTGCAACTGGCGTAATAACGGCTGTGGCGATGTCTGGGGAGAGAGAGGCAAGTAATATACTTGTGAGTGCAGTTACTTTTCTATTATATGTTTTGTCAAATAAGTAGCTTAGATTTTCAATGTGTGGAGTGATTAGTAAGGTTTCTGATTCGCCTTACCAAGCATTGGCAAGGAGCCATGGTTCCATATTGTCTTTGTCGAGCATGTGAATTGTGGGCTTGTGTGACAATACGGTATTAATATTTACCATGTTGTTTGTTTGTTTCTCTTTTTTTGTGATAATAAATATGATTTTTTATATGTATTACTTATAAATTTATAAAGTTATGTGATTTTAATATATTATGCAGTCGGTTACGATATTTTTTAATGAAATGTGTAATTGCTGCGTTGAGATATATTTATAATGTGGTGGTAGATGATTTTGGGTTTTGGTATATTCGATTAATTTTGGATTGTATCGTGAGTATGTGTGGTAAATATATATATATAGCAAATGTTTCTGCAGTTGTATGTTATGTAAAAGAAATTTTCGATTCGGGCCGGTAGCCGAAGATTACTCTGTGTGAAGACTGTAGAGGGGTTTCGGAATGGGAATGTCACGTATCATAGCGGTTACTTACTAATTAAGGTGTCAACCAGCCAACTCTGGTCCAATTAAGTACTTTTGCGAGTATCGGGTCGCGGGCACGTGAGTGTCTCTACTCCGCTCTGGGATCGCAGCTGTGAGTGATCAAACCCGCCCAGTGGCGCGGGATCTATTTTGCTCCTTGCGATCATCGCAATCCCATGATGGGATTGACAACCCTCAGGGTGGTGAAACTAGACCCACACATGCCCGAGACTCGGGCGTGTGTGTGTATAGTTTTCTATCTCCTGTGAAATTGACTGGTTAAAGCGCAATCTCCGATTTTGATGTCGGGTGTCTGTATTAATTATGTCCCTCATTTATTTATTTCCTCTCCGAGGAGCGGTATTTATAATGACCGAATGATGTCAGTCTAAATATCTCAACAAGTGTATTTAGAATTCCGTTGTTAGTAAATGCTATCTAGTTCTAATTCAGTTCAGTCTATTTCGCATTTGTCAATGCTAAGTAGTATCAACTGTGCATGTATCCTACACACACGTGTTGAGTCAAAAACGTGTAAGGCTCGATAGGTGCATATTCCTGCCGTTGGGTTTAATCACACGAAGCTCACACCGGTATCAAATCTGTCGATTTGACATAAATCTGTGGATTGCTATTAGTAGATAATGGATCTTGATGATTTGTATTGTGAGGTGAATGTACCAATGGATGTGTATTATGAGGTGAAGGCACCTATCGATTAGAATAGTATGTTGTTCGTAATTATTGATTACTTGAAAGTCATTGTTATTGGAAAGGGTCTATAACCTGTGGTGTGATGAGAACTGTGAAGAGAGAGAGAGAAACGTCTCATGAGTCTCTCATCATATTCTGATGCTTCTAATACTGTTAATAGTTAAAACATGAGGAACGTGTAACGTGTCAGTGTCAAATGTACAGATTTAATACAGATGCAAGCTTCGTGTGATTCAGTCAAATGGCATGGATATGCACTTATCGATTATTTACAAATTTTTACTCAACACGTGTGTGTATTAATACATGCACAGTTTACACTATTTAGCAATGAAGAATGCTAAGTTGACTGAACTGAATTCGAAATAATAGCTCTTGCTATCAGTAGAATTTAGTACACTTGTTGCGGTATCGAGAATGACATAGTTTTGTCAGTATAAATACTGCTCCGCGGTGAAGAGAAAATAATAAAGAAAAATCTAGACAATAAAGAAAACCCAGACAAACCCCAGCTTTTAGGTACTACAGTCATATCGAAAGACTGATTAGAATCATAGCATACCGAGAGATAGATTCAGTGGAAAAGAGAAACCAATTAACACAACGTGCCCAAGTATCGAATAATCACCATCTCATTCATCAACAGTGATCCGCACATCATCAACGCGTGCCCGATCACTGTCAACTGCCAGACAAGAGTTTACTCCGACCAAT
>JAULBU010059626.1:0-11721 GCA_032358235.1 Odonthalia washingtoniensis | reverse complement strand
TTTCACAATTCCTGGATAGCAGATTCGAGCCAACTATAATTAGTTACATCTCGTGTGTTGACGTCGGCAACAACCACATCATTTTCCTCAAAACAACTCTCCGTGGTCTTCATATATTTCTGGGTTGTTGCTTGCTTTGGTCGCTATTTTGGCTGCCTACTTTGTTTGGTCTTCTGAATGGAAGCCGTTTCTTTCATTTCCAATAAATAAATTGGATATTACTCTGCGTAAGAAGTTTACCTACTTTTTCTTTGATCCTTCAACGAAGCCTCGTCTCTGACTCGATAAGAAGAGGAGTATTCACCGCGGTAGTTGAAAGGTATAATTCAGTTGCATTGGTTTCCTACTTTTCTTTCCTACTTTGCTTTGTCCTCTGGACTGAAGCCGCTTCTTTGATTTCCGATAACTAAATTGGATATTGAAGTAGATTACACGGTGGTTACACTCTGCGTAAAAAGGTTGCCGACCAGTTCCATCGCTTTGTATATGACCTCGACTCGTTGTTAGGTGGCAGCTGGAGTCACACACGCAGATTTCTATTACATCATAGACGTGGATCATAGGACAAAGTCCCTCTGGTTTGGTCACCTTGTTTACCGCTAAAGTATCCATGATAAGGCAGTATTTTTCTGTAGTTGTTTTATCCAGGGAGTTTCTGATATTTAAGAAGGCTTTTGTTATTGGGTAATGATATCTTTCTACGATCCTAATTGCGCACGAGGTCTCTATCTGCGCTTCTTAAATCATGATACCGTCTACACTTTCCGCTTCACGAAATTCTTCCGAAGTTTAGTTTCTACCCTTATCTATATGTAGTAAATCGGGCGGCTCGCAGTACATTAAGTTCCACATGCTGCGGATAGCCTTCCATACTTCCTTCGCTGCTTGGCTTCGAACGAACCGTGTGGCGCTGAAATGGGTGGCTGTATCAACCATGTGGAAAACTGACCTGCCCTGTATCCACATGGTATCTACTTTTACATGTGGATTGAACCTTAAATGTTCCGTACCTATCGTCAACTTGAACCTCCGTGTGCCGCGTTTATTTTGCGCATATCCTGCAATCTTCCACCATGTTCTGTATCGCTTTTCTTTTCAGTTGATCGGCTTCATTTCCACTTTCTATTCGGAGTAATTATCTTGTTGCGCGTGTAGTTGGGTGTCCAAAATCTGAGTGGATCTGTTGACGTTCATTGAAAGTGTAGTAGACGTAAGGTTGATTGCTGTAGTTCCATATGTAGATCAAGCTGTAGTTGTAGAAGAGTAGTGGTTCGATCTCACCTTTATGACTGAGATGTTGTTTTAATAAACCAACGTCTGTTTTGTTCCCCACCATATCTTTGAGTCCGAGGAGGAAAGGTATTTCTTCCTAGATTATCGGAAATGTGACATCGAGCAAGATACCAAGATTGATGATGGGTATCTGCCTTGCATCCCCTGACGCTGGGCTCAGCCCTCCTATCCCTTTCACCGTCTTGCTGCGAAGAAGTCTGAGCGCGTGTTTCACCTGAAATGTTGAGCAGTAATTTGCATATGGGGAAACTGAGATTATCTACCGGCGGTTTGATTCTGTATCAATTCGTATCCCATGATATTTTGACTTGACATTTGATATCATCTCATATGCGTTGATGTACGTTTTTGTACCTATTACATTGTAGGTTTCCGAGGCTTTCATCTAAATTTCATTGGTGAATGATGTATTGGTTCAGGGTGTACGTTATCAATATTTCATGTCGTTTTGACTCTTTCACTGCATCCGTTGCGTATTTTGAGAAATAGGATTGGTCATACTAAGTTACCGAGCACCCGTGTAAGAAGGCCAATCCAGACAATTCATCTTCTAACTCTATACCCTGTTGTTCCTTTATGAATGCCAAATTGCTGTCTTTTTCACTATCATCATCTACACATTGCACTACGTCGTCCCTTCTTCATCATCTTCTTCTATCGGCGATTCATCAACATTGTATATAACGTCGAGGTCTTCTATGGTTATAAGGGAGGAGGGTGGCTTTCTTTCAGCGTTCGGATTTCAGTGCTGACTTCTTCTCTCTTATGGCGGTCGCAGGAACGGTGGTTTTCGTTGCACACTAAACGCCCCTTCCCTCCTTCCATCCATGAAGACATTAACTGTAGTTTATGGTTTTGTCCTTTCCCGTCTTTATTTTTGGTCCCGTTACACTGCTTACGGTATGGTCTCTGTTCTTTTCTTGCACTTCCGCCGAATTGTTTTCTTAGGGAGTACATTTCATCAACTGACTTCCCTTTTTCTTCATCATCCATCATTGCAATGCTTGTGGATCCAGGCATGTTGGGTTTGTCGCTTAGCCTGTTGGCTATTCTTTGTATGGCGCTCGATGCCTTCCTTGGAATGCGGTCTTTGAGGCTTGCCTGTATTTCTGATATGCCAACAGCTGATAATAATTGATCTATAAGGAAAATTTTCCCTTAGTATTTGCTTTTCAACCGCTTCTTTAAGGTGCTCATCCTAGCAAGCAAAGATCTAAACACGGATAGTTTAGATTCCTCTGGCGTGTTTGCCATTTCTTCCGATAATCTCATCCCTTACCACTGAGTTTATATACGTCATCTTTGTGCAACACTATAGTACCATCGTCTTAACATTGTCAACGCATCTTCAAAGGTGGTACAGTCATCTTGATAGTCATCGTAAAATTCCAAGGCATCTCCTTTCAACATGATAGGGAGTGCTTGGAGTTTTTCATCATCTCGTATAGTGCACATCCTTTCTAGGGTCCTGAATCTTCTGAATCGTCTTTCCAAGTCATCATCATAAACTCCCCCAAACTTTTCCTGTTTGTCAAAAGCTTTGACGAGTCCATTTACCTAGTCAGTATGTTCTGCTTCCAGTCTGGCTGTCATTCTTTGTATATTATGATGATTCTGGTGGAATTTGGTTTGATTTTTGCGGTTCGCCGTCCTTCTACTTCTTTTTGTACAGGAACTCGTCACTGTTTTTCTCACCATCAGATTATGAAGATGAATCGCCGTCCGGGTCACAGAGAATATTTTCTGAGAAACGTTTTGGTACTTTCACTTCTTTCTTTCTACTTTTATATCGAATTTTATCATCTTCCTTTAATGTCTCTCCTTTCGTGATGTGATCTTCGTCTTGCTTGGGCGTCTCCCTATGTGGTGATCCGAATTCTTAAAATTCTGAGAAAGGTGATGTTTCATATTGGTTCAGTTTCTCACATCATGATTCGTGCCTGACTTCTACAGAAATCCTTATTGCTCTTTTCGGTGAGATACGTTGATCTCTATATAGCAGCTCAATGAGAGCGTTCGCTGTGTTCTTCCTTCCGGTCTGATCGATGTGGACATTTCTGGTCGTAAGTAAATCAGCCCAAATGATCAGTACGGGTCTTGTCCATTGCCTTATCTCCAATGGCCTGGACCCAGTTCTAAATTCCAACCACAGCCTTCCTCCTTCAAGTTTTGTCTCTTTATAGGCGTCGAACAGT
The DNA here is from genome assembly GCA_032358235.1 of Odonthalia washingtoniensis. Classification (NCBI taxonomy): domain Eukaryota; phylum Rhodophyta; class Florideophyceae; order Ceramiales; family Rhodomelaceae; genus Odonthalia; species Odonthalia washingtoniensis. Next base: position 8,233 of record JAULBU010059626.1, on the reverse strand, counting down.
TCTCTAGTATAGGTTCAAACAGCTTTTTTGTAATTTTTTAATCGATCTTCAGTTGATGGTGCCGGTGGTGTTGTTTGGTCGTCAGTTTCTATCTCGGTCTTATTCTCTTCTTTTTGATCTCCTTTTATTGTTTCCTCTCTTTTCTCTGGTTTATACTCTAGATCTTCGTTCTTCTCCATCAGTTTCTTCATTTTTCTTTCTCTTCTCTCTTCAGCTATTTCGCTTAACCTTTGGAAAACATCGGTGCTGACTGCAGTTCCGTCTGTTCTCTTGTTATTTGGTGCGAGTTTTAGTGTTTCTTTTGGAAATTCTGGTCCTGGTACTCCTTCGATCCGAGCACATAGGCGTTTGTTTTTATTTTATCACCTTCTGATTTACCAACCCTTTTAGAACTTGTCATAATTTATGTAGACTAGTATTATAAGGTATAAATGTTTAATAAGTCCTGGTTCTGCTTGGTATTTACTCAGAAACCTCCCTCTCTTTCTTTCCCTTTCCACCTGGTTCTTGTCCCTCTTTCGTAATATATCTCTCCGTTTGTTCCTCCTCCTTCTTTTTTCCTTTTTCGTCCCTCTTGCTGTTTCTCTATGTTGCCGATTACCGGCTCAGTTTCCCTACCTGTCCTACGAGTAGCCTAGTAATCGTGTTACATACTACAGTATTAAAGCTATCGTTTGCTTTACAGAAATTGCTACTGTCGACCCTTGTATCGCGGTCGGCTACTAATCGCCGCGGATTGCGCTAGCTGATGATTAGTTCGTTCCACACTAAATATTTATCCGAGCGTGTCTTTGTGACATCGTTTTCGGATCTGCCCTACGATAAGGTTTCACAGCACTTTTCGCTTATTTGACGGATGGTTGGTTTTTATTTATTTTATCTGTAACTCGTTTTCTTTTTCCCCTCGCCGTCATTTCGCATCGAGCTTTTATATCTCCAGTCCCATGAATGACGGATTCATCCGACACGTGCGGCCTACCTTTTCAGCCTAGAGCTCGAATTGAATTGGATCTAATTGCTACACGTGTGCTAGATTATTATTGTATCATAATTCATAATTGCATATGATCATGTTCCTCTTGTTTTAGACTAACGTGGTATCATACTCCATAACTGCATGTGGTCATGTCCCAGCTGTGTTATCCAATTTCATTCATTGTATTGCATTTCTATCGTCATCCTATCCCGTTATTTCTTTAAATGTCTTTTCTTTTTATTCGTATTGCTATTCCTCCTGTTAAAGTTCCTTCCTCTCTTTCTACTATTCCTCCCATTAAATTCCGTCCTCCCTTATCAAATCGCATTGACACACAAAGTAGTCCGCTGATTGAACAGTGACACGCTGGTAGAGCCTTCAAGTGGGATCAGAGCCAACCCTCCGCGGTCCAAAACAACCTCCGCAGCGGTCAAACCACACCGCCACGTCCGCGCAACATCTTGAACTCCGAGTCATCCGACGCAAAACTTAATGCCATCGACTCATCCATGATGAACGCCTTAAACCTTCAATATTTTGCAGTTCACTATTACATGCAGCAGTGGAAACTGGTATAGAATCCCTGATATTATTGTGCAATGAATATCTTTTCATTAGAAGTTTCATACAGGATTCTACCAGTTACATGGCGACTCTCCGTTTTAATTCCCTTCTTAATATGAATCATCTGATTGTACCGCTATACTTTGAAGTAAATTGAACGCATTTTTCACAGAAACATCTAAATAATATGTAAATAAAGACATGGTGACACGTATCTCTCGCCTCATGGTACAATTCGTGGATCGAAACTTATCAAACCGATCCACTTAACTCATAAACAGGTTATACGCCATGATGCAACATTCAACGTAGTTCTCGTTCCCAGCCATCGTTGAAGATGTGGTAAACCGTGCACACATCTTAACGTGTATTCATTACAACAACTTAACGGGGGGTACATGCAAGTTCATTTGTGTAAGATACAACAACCATTTTATCTTTGAATACCACATACCCCGTTTTATCTTCTATCGTTTTTTCTGCACTACATCCCACACCTTTGTCAAATGTATGTACAAGTAACCAAGATCCCCATTCTGAATGTTTGATGAGCTCTATTGCCTTCTTCAATAGCAGTCTGTTTATTCTGTCTACGATATTCATTCGTGCTGTTCCAAGCATTTTACCATCCCCGTCCGTCATTATATATATTTTCTTTGCCAAATTATGCCTGGTGTAAACATTACCAGTAACTAAACGTCTTCCATATTCCATTGGTTGCATCTTACATTTATGTTCCATCTGCAAACACCACAGTGCAGATGTACTGTCTTTTTTGATGAGGTTTGTATCTAGTTTCCTTTCGTAAACTTCTCGCAGCTCACGAAATAATGTACAATAATCCACTGCTTGTGGAATGCCACATTTATTTCCTTAATTATATTTCCACATTGAGTGGAGGTAGGTAACATCCGAACCAAAAACAAATAAATAACGTATTCCGAATTTTACAGGCTTGGACTTCATATAACTCCGTGATGAAGTTATAGCCTTTCATTTGACTTTGTTCTCATCCAAAGCACTCACCTCAACCTGTACAGCAACATACGCTCAATTATTGATAAATTTTTCACACATTGTACGTGAGTGCCACAGTGGGTCAACAACTGCGTCTTCATGACAATAGGACGGGTACAACTGCAATAATGACCAGATTTTTAAAAATTTATCACGGCTCATAACATTACGAAAGTCTACATAACCGTAAAACATCTTAGTAGACCATTAATCCTTCAGATTGTTCAACTTTGATATATATGCAGCGATTTCCAGTCCCACGTATCCATATACCTTTCCCGGCGTTATTGCAGATATTTTGATAGATTGACCCTTTCGAGTCATGTTACTATTCGTCTATTACCTTACACATTCAAAAAAAAAGATATGTGCATGAACATATGAAACAATCACAACTCTTTATGCGACTTGTAAGAGTTGGTTGCCGTCACATGTTGAAGAACATGAGGTTTCATTCTGTCTACCCAACGCCTGATGTATTCTACAGTACTACTTAGGCTCGTCCTTTCCACTGGCTCCAACTCTGCGATTTCAAACGTTTCCACTTTTTCGTCATCATCGTCCTTTTCCGCCCAACCACCATCTTCATCATAGTTGCACTCCTCCTCTCCCCAACCTTCATGCATTTCTCGGCTTCGTTCAGATTACTCAACACGATGTTCAGCTGGCGGTTGATGTCGACACCCTTCGGTAGACTTCACTGCTTTCGACGATTTGAAGTAAGATCACACTGGCCTGCCTGTTTCACGTGATGATGAGATGAACTACTGTTTACACATTTAGAAGCTCCGTTGCACTATGACAGAAATTATCCCTTTTCCCATTGCCTCCGGTATAATTTCTCCACTCGACATACTGGCCCTTGCAATAAGCATTCTGAAAATGCAAATCTTACGAAACCCTTCTTCGTACAGCTTTTTCGTGGTACATTGTCCATTTCCAGCTTTTCGTTGGCTCAATGAAAAAGAAATTTTCATTATAAAGCCACTCACTTCCCTGCATTCTTATACAGCTCATAATCTTCGTAAGGAATACAGTCATCACAAAAGTTCAGAATTCATCATTTTGTAGGCCCAAAATCTTTTTGTTCCCTACACAAGTCCGCCACCGATTTCTGCAACCAATGATGTTGCCTTCAATACTGAATTTAATAAAGCTTCTAAGCCACTTTCCTCGCCGCCTCTAAAAACGTTAAATGTCGATCGAAACCATTGCGGCTAAAAAAATGAAACGAAACCTACACAATTAAAACTAATTTGTATTTGCGATACGCTAAACCTGTTTTCTAAGATTATACTAATTCGACCTACAGTATATTCAAGTACTTACTTAAAATTACTATTCTACTCCCACTGCTCTTGTTCTATCTATACACAGGGTAATTTGATGCAAGTGTTTTCTTCCATCTTCCGGGAGGCACAGATGACATCCTGTTTCTCGAGGAGGTCGTGTAGAGAGACCTGATAACTTCTGTAACTTGTACAATTCCTGAGCACATGAAATTGGCTCCATGTACGATATCTGCAAGCGCTCATATACTACTTGGGTGGTGAACATTAGAGATGCGATCTTCGTAATTCCTTTGCGAAAATCGGATATGACGACCACAGAACATGTGCAAACTTTATTACCAAAATCTCACTGGTGACAGTATGATCATTACTCCTTTCTCTCCACACATATCAAATATGGAGCGGAAGGAGCTTAAAGAGGAACTATCCACATATCCAATAAATGTCATCCAGCCAATCCATAAGCGCAAGAAGGTGTCCTCACAGTAACCAACCATTCCATGCTGAAAGTATAATTCAGCATTGGTAACTTCCTTTCAGCACTGTTGTGAGACTGAAAAGAGAGAAAGGATTTTTTAAAACGACTATAATTATTGCGATGAATGCTACATTCATCATCAAGAATTCCAGTCGCATGTTATATTTTCAATTTCCGTTCTCATCATGCTGACGGTCGACACGGTGCTAGAAGGAAATTTCAAATAGCAATTTCCTTTCTCATCGTGCTGACAGTCGGCACGGCTCTTAAGAGGAAATTTCAAATATACTTTCAAAAACGTTAACGTGAAAAATAGGTGTACACTCATGCTTTTCGCGATCATAGGATCCGAATGAATCATTGGGTCGGATGTTCTTCTTTCATCTGAGCGTTTATCTGACGCAAGTACACTAATGAATTAGAAATGTTCTTTTTCAACTTTTGGAACCAGTTAAGGAGCATAATTCGACATCGGCGAATTTCGGTTGCAATAGACAAAAGTTCAAATTTTTAGTAAAACTAGATAAAGTTGCATTATTGTATTCTAAAGCTTCACTAGATATTTTTTCTCTTTTTCCTTCTCTTCAAAAATTCAATTTTTTTATTGGTCATTAAATCTAAAGAAGGCTTTTTTTCATATATCCAAGATTCTAATTCGAAACAGTACCCTTTAATTGTCTCTCATCTCATGTGAGATTCTTGAAAAACATGAATTGTAAAATGAAGTCGGTAAGAGGAGGAGTGATGTGATATGATGTGATATATTACGTACAGTACGTGGCGATATAATTCATCGTTTTGATTTAATTCTCCATCATCATCCCGTAATCCTCCCTGCTTCTAACTGTTACATCTTTTTTTCGTTCGTCTCCGTCTTTCAACTATTGGTGATGATGGATCATAGAGAGAGAGAGAGCGGAACTGAATTTCTACGCTACATCTTGAACTTTGGTTTGCAAATAAAAAAAACAAACAAACTCTCATTTTTATCTCTTATTACAGCTCAAAGTTGTCCATAATATATTCAATGAACTAATTAATAGACGGTCAATTCTTTCGACGATAAAGTTAGTAAGATTCAACTCTTATCGCATCTCACTCACCGTTCAAAATGTTCGCCAATACAGGGCACGTTGATGATATTTGATTGATACGGCAAGACAATACGGAGAGAAAATATATATATATATATATTATATATTGTTGAATATCAGGAATGAATGATGGTGGGTTGTCTCTGGTTTTCATTTTTAATTTTCCCGTTTCCTGGTGGGAAATATAGTTTCTATACTTTTACTATGAAATGTTTGGTAGTATTGAGACTGCATTGGATACGCATTACTGTGATTGTTTATAAAATATTTAATTTTATGGGCCTGTTACGTTTTATCGAGAAATGTTTTGAGAAAAAAGGATTTCTGGTAGAAGGCAGAGAATTGAGAGGGAAATGGGGTGGCGGTGGAGAGATTTGAGAGATTTGAGGGTGTTCCTGCGGTACTGTATGAAAATAAATTTTGTTTGTTGTTGTTCAATAAATTTGTGGTTTATGAAAGTGGTTATTGGAAAAGGGAAAACGAAATATTATTTGTTAAGTACTGTACAGTGAGAAAGTTGGAAGCAACAACAATCGATCACAGAGAGAAAGATACAGGGCAACAATGGAAATCGGAGGGGAATGGTGAAAAAAGGTTTGGGAGGAGTACAGTGAATTAAATTGAATTGAATTGAAGTTGAAAGTTGAAAGTTGAAAGTTGAAGGTATAAAAATAATAATAAAATAATTGGAAAATAATTGATTGGAGTGTAGGTTCGTGTATGACGTGAGGAGGAGGAATGGATGGATGCATGAAACATAAAATAATAACCAAATTATTTGGGAAAAGTTTCATGAGTGTGTGTCTGTAAGCAAACAACTGTTGGCCCGGAAACATGTCCGTTGGCCCAGTCCGAACCTTACTCGGAACGTACCCCATTCGCTGATTATAGCAAGCCAGCAGCAGCAAAGCAAAGGAGAATTCATTATTATTCCTTAATATATTTTATTTTATACTTTTAGACACCAGCTTTACAGAGAGGGTTAGGTGAGTGTGTCTGTAAGCAACTGTTGCCCAGAAACATGTCCGTTGGCCCAGTCCAAACCTTACTCGGAACGTACCCCATTCACTGATTATAGCAAGCCAGCAGCAGCAAAGCAAAGGAGAATTCATTATTATTCCTTAATGTATTTTATTTTATACTTTTAGACACCAGCTTTACAGAGAGGGTTAGATGAGTGTGTTTGTAAGCAACTGTTGCCTAGAAACATGTCCGTTGCCCCAGTACGAACCTTACTCGGAACGTACCCCATTCGCTGATAATAGCAGGGGCCTTCGTTCGCAAATGACAATTAAATTATTAAAATAAAAATAGGAATTAATATATATTATTTTATACTTTTGGACACCAGCTTTACAGCGAGGTAGGTTGGCGAAGTAGGGTGAGAACTAAAACTGAATTGTTTGCAAACGACTAGAAAACGTTTTTTAATTTTTTATTATTTAATTATGGAAATTATTAATTTTTTTAACTAAAATTCTGAATTTTATAAAAGAACCCTAACATAACATAATATAACATAACATAACATACAAAACATACAAAACATCGAACGAAAACAATGTTGCAAATCACCATACACTGAACCGAACTGAACTGTATCAACAACTGATCTTAACACCTTTAGGTAAAGTATTGAAACATTTCCTACCGTCTGCACTTCGTGCAAAGCCGCATGGACAAGTATGACAAGTTTTCTGAATCCCACCATTGCTTATTGCATTACCTGGGCATCTTTCACAGCCCCATTTTCTATTACCTTTCTTTGATACTAATCTTGAACCAGATATACATGATAAACAACGATCAACTCCATCGAAAACACTGTTTCTTGGACATTTAATAGTACGACCATTATTTGTTTGACATACAGCTCTTCTAGCCCATTTATAAAGATTCATACCACGTGGACAACCATCAATCGGTGAGATACATACACGGTTTGAGAAGTAACTAACATAAGAAGGAGGTGGGATATAAAAAGAACCACATGGAGTTTTAGGAGGTAATCTATAAGATGAAGATCGACCAACTTTAGAATGATTTGATTGACATGTCTTTGAACCTGCAGTTGAATATGTACCTGATGGACATGGGAAACATAATAATTCATCCACTACACCGAAGTATGGCGTGTAGGTGTTAGCGGGACATGGTAAACAAGTTTTAAATGTACCACCCCAGCTGTAAGTACCAGGATGACAGTCAATACATTGATTGTTTTTGTTTGGGAATTTACCAGGTGCGCATTCGAGTGCGGATGTGAGAGTGATGATGCACAGTGAGGAGAATGTGATGACGAGAAAGGAAGTCATATTGAAATGGGAATGGGAATGGGAATGGGAATGGGAATGGATTTTGGATTTGGTATTCGATTGGATATTGAGAAGATGATGAGGATGAACGGTTGAATGGATGAATGGATGAATGGATGAATGGATGATGGTGGAGGATGTTGAGGATTGAAATGGGGCGACCCGCTTTTATATAGTTATTGGAGTGGCAGGCAGGCAGTTAATTGTTTGTTTGTTAAAATGAAATGAAATGAAATGAAATTGGGAAGATTGCATGAAAGGTGTAAAGAATATGAAGGGAATTAATAAATTGTTTTATGTCGCAGTGGAATGGAATAATGGGAGGGTTACTGCCAGCAAGGACGGAAGAGGTTTTCATTGCTGGCGTTAATATATGGGAAAGGACACAATGGTGGTGCAGAATTTGTGAAATCTGAAAATATCCGAACGCCGCCCTGTTATGTACGTGACATTATGGAAATCGCACACCCATCGTTAAAATGTCATGTAAGCCGTTT
>JAULBU010059615.1:0-11723 GCA_032358235.1 Odonthalia washingtoniensis | reverse complement strand
AAATACTGTGACTTTGTCAGTTTAAATTGCACATATAACATCATCAACTTTAACTGACTCACCAACCTCTAATTTATGATATATTCAAATTTACTTTTAAAATATTTTTGGATTGTTCCTTCTGAAATTGAATCTCCTAAAGATGGAACCTTCATTATTTTCACTTTTGAAACGCGCGCGCCCCACTGATGCCCATCCGGAGACCCTAGGTATTTTGATGGATATCAGCTCTTGATGCGATCCATTCCAGCGCATCGAGAATTCGCCTCTTCGTTTCAGATCCTCTTTCGGCTCTGACAGTGCGCGTTTCAACAAACAGCTATACATGGACTTGGTATACCTCTTTGGTCACGCAATGCTGCACATCTTCGATGAAAGCACAAAATACAGCGTTGTGGTTCAACTCATCTATCAATAAACTTCACAAGTCTGTACGATGATATTACGATGAACCGCATAATCGTCTACAAATGTTCAAATTTTGTGGGATGAATATTTTATTCTTCTAGCCGAACAGTTTAGCGTCATCGTCTACCATACTGGTATTGAGGAGCAGGATTGCTTAGTAATTGGTGAACACAATCTCCAAACCCTTAGATCCACTATGCGGAAGATGCTGACCGACCGAACGAACGCCGTCTTCGAACTTTGCTTATCTTTAGCTGTTAAATCCATGAACGACACGTTGGGACCTGAAGGTTTAGTCCCAACTATACTCGTTTTTTGTGATCTTCCTCGCCTTTTTGCACCATCATCCTCCCGAACACGCGCATGAACAGACGACATTTAGCAGTACGAATTAATGATATGTCGTGGGAGACGCGAACGAGTGTGAACACTGCAAAGAAGATAGACTACAAAGCCATGTTAAGTACTCTAACGAATCGAAGACATGAGCGAATTACGAAAGAAAAGAAACGACATAGAATTCTAGCAAAGTAGTTCTTTAAATTGTTCAAGATATAATAAAACAAATTAGAGGACGTGAGGTGCATGGAAAGGATCATGTGCAACATCGTAATGCAGTCAAATTTCAAAGCGTAGCGCACAATTCTCACCATCTTCATTTCATCAAATGTAAAGAATGACATTCCATCAATTTACAGTTTTAAGGGATCCCATCGCCCCTTTCCATGAACGATTCCAGAGACAAATTTCAAACAGAAATAGATCCGTTTCTGTAGATATTATGCTCATGTTCACTCTGCAAATTCCGGTTGTGCATCATATTTGTGTGTATCATGTCGAAAGGAATCTGAAAAGTTCCAAATAATGAGGGGATCCCCATTTAAGCCAATAATTACCGGACTTGACGGAATTGCCTTTCTAATTTTGAAACCTCTTTCAAACGAGATAGCGGATCCCAGTAAATACTACAATCGAAAATGTATCTTCGCTAAAGTTGTGGAAGCTGAAGTTGGTGAATATTATCGGTTTTTCTTTTTCAGCACGTAACAAGCCGGAAGCTCACAGTTCAACTGCAATCCAAGGAACCGCATTGTATGATTAATTGTTCGAAAGAGTGCTTCCCCGTTGGGCACATGTTTTTCATAATGATTGATGCAGAATGGCTCGATTTATCATCTGCCCTTACTCCGGTAAACGAACCTAGAGAAAAATTCCCTCAATTTCTACCACTCCATTTGTAGAATTGTTGTGGTAATCAAGTTTGGAATCCTCATGTGTGGTATTTTATGGTTTTCGATCAAATTATTGGTGAAAAGTACAACCAAAATAATTATGATATGTTTAAACTGCATAAATATATTGCCAAAAAATGTCTGGATAATGTTCTCAAATTTCCGTCAAATCACGATGAAGAAACGTTAGTGGTGAGCTTACTATGCATTTTTAAAACCTACTGAACACCAAAACACAAGATTTTAAGCCAAGGTCGAACTATTAATGGTATATAGTCGATTAGGAATGGAATGTCATGAAATTTACAGAATTTGGGCTTTGTTCGAGGAAAATTCACACTCTGTCTCTCCGCTTCACCATGATGACTTGAAGAAAATCGTAGAAAAAATCCACTTTGATGTTCTGTCTTTTCGTTGTCACGCATGTTCTTCAATTTTTGAATTTATTTTAAAGTACTTCGTAGTGCCCGCCCTTCGGCATCAACAATACTACTAACAGTTTTGTCCTTATGTTTCATTGTTGTGATGTACGTATGCAAAATTGGGACCAGTTCTGACACACTTTCTAAATCGCTAATTCTAATTTATTTAGAATTCTGAGCGGAATATTAACCTAACAGTTCGTATACATAACATATGACATTCACTGGGCAAAGTATTAAATTGTTTCGGAATTGACCTGACCAATAGCCTCAAAAACTAATTACATACGTACCATATAGGGATTCAAATTTTGTGAACTTTGAATTCAGAAAAGAATCGTCACTTTAGGAAACTATTTTGGCGGGATCGATTACTGCAAGATCAGCAAGCGATATCCCAACGACAATTCGATCGAAAACGGGAGGTTTGAATGTATCATCATTAAATAACGGTTCAATATGCTCATCTCACCGCTCTGTGGGTGTGTATCGAATTCGTTCCTATTCTAACAAATATATATTTGTTGTCTCACCACCAACATTCTGGGGTCCCCAAATACATGTAGGATCCGTGCAAACTTTTAAATATCAAATTCTGTATATCTTCGCGACTTTTAACCACGGTTATTCGACACTGTTTGTGGTTCTGATGTATTTTTCCTCGTTTCATTCGTCCATACTAGCGAGTTTTCTTCGGCGGCAGTTGCAGTGACTTGTACGCTTACTGTTGAACATTTTTAAACTTTTATAGCTAATTATGAAAGTACATGATTATTATCTTAATGGTAGTGCATAGATTCGAACGCAGCGCGTATCGTAACTGTGTGTTCAAATATTCTCGTTGCAATCACTTATTCTTTTGCCCTTCTTTAGTCTAATGTTATTAGAAAATTTTAATGCCTCAACTAATCCGTTCATTTCCTCCACAACTAATGAATTTAACCCTGCAATCGTGATATCCTCTTCAAATGATGACGGAATCATAAATCTTGTATTTGTACTGTCTATAACCGGCTTGCGTTGTCATAAAGTAGCATTATTATTTTGTAGTACCTTTCCATCCTTACTACTTTCATTAAAAATTCTTTCTACAATTACATCCCCACTTTTCTTAAATCGGAACTGAAATCCGGTCAATGATTTCACTGAATCTACCCCCACTGTGACCCGTTGTTCTACCTCTGTCACTTTTTCTATCTTTAAAATTTTAATTATACACAATGTAGTCTCGATATCAATTTTCACGGTCATGTTCGTTAAAGTTGCGATGAAATATAGTGTACTTTACTTGTCAGTTTTTGTTCTTCAATTGTCCTGTGCGCTAAAGTTGAGATCATTTACAATGTAGTTTCAGTTTCGATTTTCGATTTTTCTGTGCCTTATAGTTTTTATTATTCATAATGTAGTTTCAGTTTTCGTTTTTATATGTTCGTTGATTTAAATTTATGATCAATCACAAGGTAGTTTCAATTTCACTTTTCAATATTCTATGCGTTAAAGTTATGATCAATCACAATTTAGGGATAAGGCCATATGTTTTAAATTACCAAGTTTGACAGTCAAAACAGGTAACTCAAAACTTCGGGGATTTAAAATATTTCGGGGACGTAAATTATTAAATTTAGCCTCTTCTCACAATAATTTCGTTCCTCAAAATTTGAGAAACATTCTGTACTTGAAAAATTGGTAATTTCGGTAAAATGTACATTTTTTGATACAGTACAATAAATTTTTGGAAATATTTTATAAAACATAAAAGCATTTCGCCACTCAACAAATTTTCTACACGTTTTGTATTTGAAAGATACATACGCAGGAATTTCGTATACGATAGCCTACGACAAGCGGTCTGCTTCGACCGAAACTCTCACCTGAATATCAACGTATTGCGAAATTTGGTCTACAGGTATGCTCCTAAATATGCACTTCAATGACCTCCCAATTGCAGCACCAACTGGCTGTAATAGAAAAGTCATGTTAGTATGGAAAAAATTGCAGAAATCTTTTTCAACGTTTTAGTAGTCTATGTTGTCAACAGATCAGTTATATATAGCGTTAAAAACTTCACAGTTATTCAATTGTTCAGAATGATTTAATCCAGTGATAATTGAATTCCAAATCCTTGCGTATTCCATGCGTTCTTCTGTGACATGTGTAACATACGCAAATCCCTTACAGAATATAATGACGTGGGAAGCTTCGGGGCTTCTTTTACTTATCAATTAAAGTAAGCGGTGCCTCCTTATCATTTTCATAGACCACAATAACGGCAGTTAGACGATTTTTCACTCTAGCATAGGTTGCAGGGTTCTCCGTCGATCTTATCGCGCGACTCGGTAATGACCTTATGATAATCGCCACATCATTGGTGTTCAACACGGAACCAATGAATGTCTTTCAACAAGTTCTTTTTTAAGTCATTATGAGCCAAAATTTATACACTTTTTGTCCAACTGACGAGCTTTTCCGAGTCCTTTTAAACTTTTTGTATTGTTGCGTCTCATGAATTTTGAAGCTCATATAGAGCTTTTCGTAAAACCTTTCTAAGTATTAGCATGGTACCATCAGTTTCATCTTGCCTGCCTTTTAAATATGTTCATCTTTTAAGCTCTTCGTTTTGCATCTCATCGTATGTTTTGCAATTTCTAGAGCAGGGCGAGAAACCACATCGGCTGTAAATAGGCACTCCCCACGAATATACACCATTATTTTCCTCATGTCATCACAAGTGCCACCTCGTGCTCTGGTAAGTGACATATTTCTGTGTGCGACATTCTTTCTAGATTTTTGGCTTTGTAGCTCACGTCACATAATCGCCATTGCACTCTTCTCCCATGCGAATTCAGTCGTTTTCCACACTTTAAATGATTTTTCCACTGCCGCAGTACTCTGTAAATATACTGTTCGTCGATTCTGTTTCGGCTAGCCCGAATCTCCGTATACATACGCTTCGGAGGAGCTTCAATGTCTTTTGTTTCATTTCAATCCTCGGATGTGCTTGTTTCTCCGACTTTAAGATGTTCGAATAAGTGGACACATGGAAACTGTAAATACTATGACTTGTATGAGTACAATTACTCTACCCTCTATTTTTCGTTGCCACATTTAGGGGTCACTAGAGCGTTTTGGATTGCGAGTGGAAAAATTGACAGTAGGTATTTCTGGAACCGGCGCAAGCCACATGGCATAAATAATCATAAGTAGTCAAAATAGACACTCCACATTTCTCCATTTCTACCAAAATAACCACTGTCATATGTTTAAATAATTGCTTCTTTTCCGACGACGGTGCTGCCATCGTGCTCATAACTCATCTTGCATCGATCCCGTTAAACTACGACATCTTCAGGGAAAGGGAATTTGACGAAGTACCCAGAATTGTCCCAGCTGTCACCGCACCGATCACCAACGATAACGCAGCACCCACTACAGTCTCATATATCACTACATCATCAATAGACGTTGCAAATAGCAACACAAGTACTTGGGTAACACGATCAAAGACCTCCCATGTGACTTCAATAACCGATGAATTTGAGTCACCACCTGCAAATTCTGTTAAGACTCGTTCTAGATGAGATGACTTTTCCAAGCACCGTTCGGGGCAGATGGTAAGGGATAGGAAACATTGCCCACACCAAGGTCGTGCGAGAGGATACCGGTTTTTCAACTCGGAAGCTTTGATTTTATTACGATTCACTGCCAACATGGCATCTCATCAACCCAAGTGAGGTAAGATAGACTCAATGTCATAGGATTTCAATAAAATTACTTTCATTTAGATTCCAGGTACAACTTTTTTATCATCTATTCGTCCGTCAAAAAACTCTTTTATACAGGTACCGGCACCTGATGCAGAAAGACGTGAAAATTTTTCAGCAAACGGCGCTACATCAGATATCTCTAAAAAGAACATCAAATCGGATGGAAGTTTTATGAAATAATTTTACAAACTGATTAGTTAGGATAAATTCTAAAAAGAGGCAATGGTACACTGAGGGAAAGGGCGCATGTACTTTTACAAAGTGATAACAGCATCAGAGAATTCCCTGTAAACGTGCATCTAATTTTAGAGGACTAATTCGACGTTCTTAATTTAGATGGATGTAGTATCTCTCCAGTGCGGGTACTGGGGGCCACCTGTAATAATTTGTCTTTTTTGTTGCCTTTTCCTTTATTTTCTGTCTTCTTTTCTTTGATACGGACACGTGTCTTGTTTACACACTCGAGGACCTCGATCTGCGGGTCTGTGAGCACTACCACTTTTAATATATTAAATACCGTCTGAGACGGGTATATTTACCCTGGTGACTACTCGACCCCCCCCCCTCCCCTGCCCTTGGCTCCCATGTGGAAGCGACGAAGATCTAACTTGAACCAGCCATCACTACCCACCAACCTACTGGCAGGACCCCGACGAAACGCCAGTTCTTCACCACTTATGTGCCCTCGTAAAGGTGCCATTGGTTTTGTGTGAAGCAAACAATCGTCCAACTCCCCGCCCTCTTCTCCAGGACACTTTTTACAGTCCACTGTCGTGTCTATCTTCCCCTTTAGAGGCTCTTCCACCACCCTTACCACTGTAACACGCACCCCGCGCTAACTCGGCGAGGTTGTATAATGGAGAACGGAGAACAAATAGTGGTGAGATAACACCTTGTTCAAGTCGGTAGAGGAGGCCTCGTGAGGAAATTTTTGAGGACGAGATGGAAAAGACGTTGAAGGAAGGCTTGCCTAAAATACAGAAGTATGAAGATAAAAACGTGAATTAAAAACGTAACAGGTACAGTTTTGGTACGGAGCTTTTAGAAGATTATAATGAAGCTCATCTGAAACAAGTCGTCTAGACGAATGAAGTTGCTCTCTAACTAAAATAGAATAGTTGGTATTTTACTTGGTTGATAGGAAGTGTGAAGTCAGTAGATGAACGATGCGAGGTCGTTGGTATGTTGTTGCTATTTATTTGCTGTGCAATTGAGAAGTAAAAAGTGTGAATACTATGTGTCATTGGTAAGACTGTGTGTTTAATAGTGTAATTATACATCAACCTGTTCACTGTTTTCGAAGCAAGACTTTTAAATTTAATAATAGTTGTAATGGTATGTTACATCAATAATGATGTGGGTGTTGTCGTATGTTTACGGAACGGACTGAAATCATTTGCGAGTGGGACAATTCTTTGAAATTTTTCTAATTCGATTCCATTACACTTCCCGAACACTAACTTCATTTGTGTTGAACAAGTTCCTGTTCGGGAGTTTCAGTTAAGACTGTCAAACGGAAAGCTGGAGATATGATTGGCTCTATTGTTATGTTGAAACAATTATGTAATTGCTCATTTATTAATTAGTCTGTTTTCTCCACAGTGTCAAGTCAAGACATGTCAGTCAGTGAATGCTACATTATTTGTTTGATCGTAGTGGCCTTTTCTTCGTTGGCTCATCTTCGGCATACAATCGTGAGGTCTTTCCTTCATAAATTCACTTTTCAAGTCAAGTGTTATTCTGAAGACGACGTCTACAAGACTTGTAATAAAAGTTGTGCACTACTGTACTTCTGTACTCTATACTGTACAGTACAGTACTGAAATAATTGGGGGCATCACGTAACAAAAAAGGGGCGGAAACAAAAAAAGGTAAAAAGTTTAAAATTTTTTCTCAACAACACAAAAAACTACAAAACATTATTCAGCAGTGAGATTCGGTAGGTGTTGGGCAATGAATGGCGGTCACCGTGAGAATGGATAAAAATAAGTTTAATAGTATGCGCTAATAATAATAATAATAATATAAGAGTATTGAAATTGGATTTAGTTTCGGCACTGTGAAGAACGATATTAATGTAATGTTGAAGTTGCGAGACGGCAGGAAAGCGAAGAAAGGCCAGGCAGTTGGACGAGAGGGAACAATTGAGTGGTGTGAAACAACGGCATTGTTGTCGATATGATGGTGGCAAGCTAATTTCCAGTCATACACGTGTCGCATGCATAAATGAACTAGACTATAATTAGTTTGCTTCCGAAATTCAAATAATTCGGATTATTGGTCCTGTTTCGAATGGACGGTTATTGTGGAGTCGAGAAACAGAGGACCGAGGATCATGCAGTTTCGGTCCGGTGGACGTTTCCCCTCGGCTTTCTCTTTTTAAACTCAAATTTTAAATTTGAGTCGCTGTGTCAGCTGAACTCACGTGGCGAAAGTTGTTGGCTGTACGGGTGCATAATGGTGTATGAAACTTTGCCACAAAATACAAATAACCAGCTATGTCAGCGAATATTTTATTACAGTGAAGTTTTGCAACCAACCACACGCAACTTTCAACAACAACTCTCTCATCATCTGATTTGTCTACAATGACATCATAGCGGAGACGGTGGCGTGTTTTTATTTTTTTTATGGTA
This sequence comes from Odonthalia washingtoniensis, assembly GCA_032358235.1. Lineage (NCBI taxonomy): Eukaryota > Rhodophyta > Florideophyceae > Ceramiales > Rhodomelaceae > Odonthalia > Odonthalia washingtoniensis. The sequence continues at coordinate 3,261 of JAULBU010059615.1, read as the reverse complement.
AAACGATACGTTTTCAACTTACTGTACATACTTTTTCAATCTTAAGACATAACGTCATCACTTTCATTATTATTGCTAAAATGCTATACACTACAACCTAACACTACAGTAAAACATTGAAACGCTGTAAACGCAATGTGGTCGTTCCATTTTTGCTCTCCAGAAAGAGAGAGTTGGAAAAATGGCCTTACTCGGATTTACAGCAGTTCGATGCTATACACTGTGTCGGGTAGTAAACAAAATACACCGGTCGGAAAAGTACAGTAACTTGTACAGTCAGTTACACAACAGGAGTAGTTTAACCTCACTGTACGTACATCGAAAGGGGGGTAAAAAGTTGAGGCGAAAAGTTTGGGGAATGATGGATGGATGGGTTATAGTGGAATACAGTATAGGATTATTCCCTTACAATTTCTATGGGCCAGAAAGTATTCCCTTATTAACCGCTAAACAAACATTTGCCTATGTCTTGAAAAAACGACGTTTCTCTTATTTTATATATAAAACATTGTACTTCGTTTCAACTGTTTTACTCTCAACCGCCAACCATTACTTTTTCTCATTGCTTCACCGACCCTTCTCACACCGTGACGCCTTCGCAACTCTCTCGTCTCCACGTTGAAGACCCATTTTCTTTCTATATTCACTTGTGACTTGACTGTCTGTGTGTTCTGTTGTTCTGTTGAGTTCTTCCCTTCTGTTCGTCGCGACCCATGTGATGGGCAGCACTGCTCTGCTTTGTTCTCAACATAACAAATGGAACCGACTATACCTGTTTACCGTTTTCGCGTGCGAGCTCGTCAAACACCTTCTACTTCTCAACCACCTCAACCACCTTCTAGAAACCTTTTCTTCATTCCAATTGCCCTTACCGTTATTCTAGTTGTTCTTGCCGTCGCCGCTCCGCCCTCTTTCCCACACCCTGCTAAATGGCTTTCTATACCCAATCTCACTTCTTCTTCTTCTTCTTCTTCTTCATCTACTAACTATTCACCGTCTACTTCTACTACTTCTACTTCTACTACTTCCGATGCTACTTCCGATGCTACTACTATTTCCGATGCCCAGCTAGCACAACAACAACCTACAGACACTAATGTATCACCAAGACAAATCGGTCGTCGATTACAGGCTGCTTCATCTACATCTACATCTACATCTACATCTACATCTACATCTACGTCTACGTCTACCAAATCCGACCAGATAATCCCTGCAGCGCCTCCTCCATCCCGTCTGTCGGTTGACGCCTCGACAGTAACCGCACCGGATTCATCATCATCATCATCATCATCATCATCATCGAGTGATACGGGAATACCACAAGCAAACTTGGCGTATTTTATTCAACTATCTGAAGCAACCATCGCACATCTTCCGCGTCTTTTAAACCGAATATACCATAGTGATAATGTGTACGCGATCCACTTTGACAAGAAAGTGGACGTCGGTTTGAAAAACCAAGTGAAGAAACGTTTATTCAAGGCGAATCCGAAATACGAATCAAACGTACTGTTTATGCAATCTGAACTTATTACTTACAGGGGCGTATCAATGTTATTAAACACTATCAACGCGATGCGTATTCTTCTCCATTTCAAAGCAGACTGGCAATATTTTATCAACATATCAGGTGCTGATTACCCTTTGATCTCTCAACCATACCTTCGTGAATTACTTGGTAAGTATGCGAAAGTAAAGATGAACTTTTTTACGTTTGCACCGGTATCAGATTGGGATTCGAATTTAAAATTTCGATTAGAGAATATTTATATAGATGATGCATTATCATTTCAGAATAATCCTGGTGAGGTACATCAATTAGAAGCTATAAATCCATTAGCGAAATCAATGAAATTAAGATATACAAACTCTGAAGCTTGGATGATAAATTCACGTGAATTTTGTAAATTCGTTATTCATTCTGCATTTGCACGTAAATTGTTATTAACATTTGCATATTCAGTTGAATCATCAGAACATTATTTCGCAACACTTATATGGAATCATCCGATCTTGAACCGAACAATCGTGAACGATGCCATGCGCGGTGTGTTATGGGAACATAATGGAGTATATGCTGGACAACACCCTTATTATGTAGATGAAAGGTTACAAAGTGGGAATAAAGAGTTTATGTTTAAAGAAAAAATGCTCGATTGTCCAACTTTCTTCATACGTAAATTCAAACGAGCGGATAGTCCGTTGATGGACTTGTTGGACGCTCAATGGAAGAATGAAACTCACCTCAAAAGAGTTAAGGAAAAAGTTGAATGGCATGTCCAGGTATCAATGGATGAGCATAAAATTAAGCCGGACATTCCTCAAGACATCGCCGTCAAGTACAGCCTCACAAGGCGACGACGGTGAAGTGAAGTGAAGTCACTCAAAATGTTGACTACTTTCTCTCTCTCTCTCTCTCCCTCTCCCTCTCTGTTTTGTTTTTATCTCTTTTTTTTTCTAAATTTTTCCCTTTTCTTTATTGTTTTATAGATTATTTTGTTTTTTTTTTTTTTTATTTTTTATATTGTTTTCTTAGCCGCACAACCAATCAAGCAAACAACCAACCAACCAACCAACCAACCCACCACCACCACCATCAACAACCACCATCAACCATCACCATGATGCCTCCTCCCGGCGCCCGTTAGTAGTCTGTGGCTTTACGGGATTGCGTTGGCCCCAAATTGTTCTCCCGTTTGGTTTTTTTCCCTTGATTTTATTTTGTGTTCATACAGACTGACTTGGTGCGCGTGCGTGCGAATGTAATTTGAGTTTTTATATTAGTTTAGAAAAAATTTAATTCTATATGCACGACCGATTTAGGAAAGTGATATTTTTCGTCACACCCATCGCATCGACAAAAAAAAAAGACATCATCCAAAAACCTCTCTCGTTTTCACATCTGTTCACTCACTTTGCTGTTTGTGTGTGCCGCAGTTGAATAATTCATTTATTTCTACTCGCTATTTCTATTTTCTATTTCTCCTTTTCATTACTAAAACCACATCGTTCACTTCACACATATATATGTTGCTGCTCCGCATGTGATTTCCAAACATCCAACACAAAACAATCGACTCGTATGTTTTTTATTCCCAGGTAATCCGCATTCACGCGACATCATTCCCTAACTGCATTTATTTTGTAGGTCGGGAATATTAATATAAATATATATATATATATATATATATCAAAGCATCATACCCCTTCATCATCAACTGGCTGCTTTTTTTTTTTTTTTTTTTTTTTTTTTTTTTT
>JAULBU010059604.1:0-11723 GCA_032358235.1 Odonthalia washingtoniensis | reverse complement strand
AGAAAGCTTTTCGAGGCCTCTGACGATTGGACCTGCAGCCCATTTTGGGGCACATTTGCCTATATACAGTGCACACTCTGAATATTTCTCGAAACTAAAAATGTGTCTCTTTTCGAGATGCTCTAATTTTCGGTTCATGTATTATTATTTTTTAAATGTTTTTTAAATGTTTTTTAAATGTTTTTTAAATGTTTTTAAAAAAAAATTAAAAAAAAATTAAAAAAGAAAGCCATATTATTTATACACAGAGCGCTGTATTTGTTAGAAAAATGGCGAGTTCGTTTCATGAAGTGACCTTCAGGGAGTGCATCCTGGACGATTTTCCTTTTTCCTTTTTTGTTATGTTCTCGAAATATTCGTCAGTCATGTTGAAAAGTTCAAAAAAAATGCAACTTGATTTTGTGACGAAATTTGGTAATGGCGCCACTTTCAATGCGCAGCAAGTGATCACTTATGCAAATCGGGGAAGGCGAGTAACAAAGAAAACAGGAAAAGGATGCAGAACGTGTTATGCAGTGCTTTACTAGGAAAGATAATCCTTTCTAAACAGGCAAAAGTCTAAGAAAGAAAGGATTGAAAGAAATGAACCAGAACGGGAGGGAAACTGGACTCCAAATTGTTTCATAGAAATAATTTGTGAAGAGTAAATGTCATCTCCTGGCGCTAAAGGAGAAATGAGAGATTCCCTCTCTTGTATCATTAAGAGTTGGCTATCTCACACATCCAGTGATAGTGTTTAGTAGGATAATGTTTCGGAGTCACGGATTGATTTGAATATATAGACAGCTCACTGTTCGTAGATTCAATGGGATATTTCATATATGTAGAAGCGAGGGGTTGGCACACTTTCAAACCACGATTTGAGCCCTTCGGTATCATATAAGCTTTCAGTTTGTCTGTACAGGTTCCACATTTTGAAGTCGATCGTTTTTGGGTAAGCCGATATTTTTGCAAGAAGTTCTTGCAACTGTTTGCGATTCCGACAGTATCACCATAGTTTTGGTCAAAATTCTTTCTCTCGCAAACACAATCCATTTGGCAAAATTTGCAATAAGACGATCCTTTCATCTTGGCAGGAGTAATGCATCTTTTATGGTTGTGATTTGGGGAGTATGGTTCAAGTGAAGGCTTTGAATGGATTGCATCACGTTTCCCATGCACAAGCATGAAACAAATGGCTATCGCGAAAAGAATAATTGTTGATTTAGACAGCATGGTGTGAATATTTTGATAGTATGATGAAAATATAATGGAAGAAATAAAGTGGATATAAATTAAAGAGATGGTTGGTGATTCTTTTGTAGGATGAAGCTTTTATGTTGATGTTGAAAAGATTAGAGATCTGAATAAAGTTTTGAGCACATGGTTCAACCTGCTTTTAAGCTACTGTAGTAACTGTTATCACAGCAATAAATTGAGTAGATCTTATTTTGAAATTCGGGATTCCTGACTGATTTCACAAACCGGTCAGGAAAATGTTTCTACACATAATGTGCTGTGATATTTCAAGCGTGTTCGAAAGAAGATATGGCATCCAAGTTGTCCCTAGCGGACGAACCAACAAAAACTATTTTAAAACTTTGTTCTCAGCACGCACCTCCTCCATTCTATTCAGGAGGTGTATGTTGAAAACTGCTCTACTTCTTATTCGGAATAACAATGACCACCAAAAATGCTCGATCTTCAATGATCTTACAAATTGGCGATAGGCAACTCGAAGGCCAGTCAAACAAATATTGCGAAATTGTTTCAAAAACAGATACAGCTGCAAGAAAATTATTTGTAATTACGATGTATTACAGCTTTGTTAACAATGTCATTTACGTTTCAAGAAGAAACGGGACATCATAGACGAGCAGCTTTGGCAGTCTTTCTTAAAAATTGTGCCGGTACTAAAATCCCACAAGAGGATAGTGGCATTTGCTGTTTTGTAACCCATTACTCGGAGTATTAGGCTGGCATTATGGGCTTGTAAAACATATGATTTCCCAGATTTATTCATTTTCGTACAATGACGACTAACGTGCAGTCCAAACCAAGAGATGGGAACAAGCATGGCAGTTGCTAATCTTGGGTCATCACGTTTTGGCCTGACCCACAGTTTGAGAATTTGAGAACAGTGCCCTTCTAATTGCATCATGTCGCCCACTTAATCCAAGCTTATTACAGGTTGAAAATGGACAATTTGACAATCCGAGTGGCGTAATAATGAAGCAACTGTTCATATATCCGCGCCGTTTATTGGTTGTCCTCGTTAAATCGCACTTTCTCAATCCTTCCATTTCTTTCCACGGCATCCCCTTTGAAACGCCAGATTTGTCAGCGCGTAAATTAGCCGAGCTGTAAGAAAACGTTAGTTTTGTTCCCTCTCTTTTGAAAAGACAAGAGATAATTTTAATTATAAAGACGTTATCTCTCGTCATTTCTTTTGGTCAAATGTGCCCTCTCTCTAAATCTCTCGTCGATTAGAATGGTGAGCAAAGAGAGGAGGTGTGTTCTTCATGTTTTCTTCTTCCATTCATGAGGGTATTCGAACCAGGGCATGGAAAGGGGCTCCTTCGATCTTCTTGTCCAATGGGTTTTACTTAATGATTTTTAGTACAGTAGTGTGGAGTGAAACATCTCGAAGATCTCGGAGATGTCTCCACATCCTTACAGTCGCTTACACCTGAATTTTCAAGTCTTTGAAAAATAGTTACTTTGAAGAATCTCTCGTTTGTTGAGCCCATTGCCGAAAACATTAAAATTTAGTTCGTGATCTACAAAGTATTCCCATATAAAGGGCGGCACGATAATTGTTTTTAAAAAAATATTTAAAAATATTTAAAATTTAATTTTCCCATTTTTTTAAAAAAAAGATAAAAAAGAAATTCCATGCATATCGAAAAAATTGATTTCTTTAATTTTCCCATTTTTAAAATAAAAAATAAAAAAATGGGAAAATTTAAGAAATCTATTTTTTCGATATGCATACATGCACTTCACAATTTTTTCGTTATGCATACATGCACTGTACAAGCGTGTGTAAATTTTGAAAATCACAAAACATTTGTGATTTTCAACAGTAAGGCAGAACTGCAGTTTAATTTAATTAAACTTCTTTTTTAATTCTGCCTTATTGCTCGGAGAATGAGAAGGCATTTTGGAGTATAGTACTGAGTCAGCACTGCTGAGTTCCTGTTAGTCGTTTCATTGTTATGAATCAAAAGAAATATCGAGAAAATAGTATAGAACCGTACTAAAGAATATATCTTACTTCACTCAGCTTACCATCAAGTTTCAACTCTTACACCAGTATCAGTCGCGTTTTAGTGCAGAATCTCCATGTGACATCGGGTCCATACTATATTATTTATAGAATATTGTCCAGTTTTAAGACTTAACTAACTTATAGGAAATACATCAGATATTTCACAGAAGTAGGAGCCAACAATCAAACTTTATCTCTTTCTCTGTACCTCTAATGACAATATTATAATCATTAAAGGTATGGAGCATTGGAAATAGTGTTTCCACTACGCTGAGAATTATGCCAACAGTATTGAAAAAGTTGATAGCCAAACTGATCCTCATCGTTCATCCGCTTCTGCAGTCCTTCTTTTACGATACTACGAAGTAGAAAAGCAGATATAATTTCAATTCGCTCAGCTTTTCTTTTCTGCTTTTCAAATTTCTCTATATATACTGAATTCTTATTTATGCTGAAGCCAAATTCTTCTTTAGGTATTTCAATCTATAGTATTCGGCACCGTCACCGCTAGAAACGAACCGTTATGAATCAATGCCTACATGTATACCATTTAAGCTACAAATGGGCTCCCTTCATCATCATAGCCACTCTCCTCCACGATACAACTGCTCTCATTCCCGAATTCAGGCCAATTGACATATTACCTGGACATAATGCAACACCTAATTATATCAGCCTTGATCTAATGTCACAATTGAATGCTTTCAGCAACGGTACATCTTACAGAATTGAAAAAACCCGAGTCCCAAACAAAAGTACCCTATCCGCCTATAATGAATTGTCAAAAGCAGTTTTTGATATAATAGTCAAACCCAAATCCAAGAAATTACAATTTTCTTCCTACAGTGCCCGTCACGAGAATACACGCATGTATATCAAGTATGTGACAAGCGTTACCGAGCCATTTGTTGGTTCTATTCCTTCCCAAGCAAGTTCGATTCATAAATATGTTGATGAAGTCAGCAACTCATCAGTACCTTACCGCAAATCTTGGTTTAGAGGAGGTTCTTTTTACATGCCTGGGGCTTCTGTCCATATACATCGTTTTCAGCACACTGTTCTTAAAAGAGTTTCCCAGGAATGTAACTCTATTTACCAATACTCTTCCGCCAAAAATAACACTCATATATTATCTCCTTCGCTCCCTCCGTTTTTTGAGTTCTGGAGAACATTCCCACCATTTAAGAGTCCTCTAGTTACCATGAGCGCTGAGAATTCTCCTCAATTTTGTGGTGGGTCTGGTAAAGTTTTTTCCGAGCATGGCGGCGGAGACCAACGTCTGTGGTCCTCTTTTGATTCTGTTGGTGACTTCGGGTCTAATGCACTTAGTGCTGGGAATGGAAAAATTCCATTGACCTCTGGGCAATTGCTCGATTTGGAACGTATCTCTGATGGGGATACTGGTGTACCACCAGATACTGTTATTCATGGCATATACAATGATGCGGAAGCAGAATACAGGCGTGGTGTTGAACAGTATGATAACGTTGCGTTTCTCATTCTGTCTGTTGCAGCAATATTGAGTTCGACAGCAGTTGCGGCATGTCAAATTGGTGGAAGAAAGTGGGAACATAGAGCAGTTGTGTTTATTGAAGCAAGTGTAGTGTACTCATTTTTGGCAGTCGTCACAAATGCCGTTATTGTCTGTACAAGAAGAGACGCCTACATTGTAGATCTAGAGGCGTACAGTGATGTCAATTTTACTTTCGGTGAGGAAGTCATTAGAGCAAGACAAACTTTATCTATCCTGGGAGTCGGGGAGAGAATGACATTCCCGAATCTTTTGGTTTGGACAGAGGTGTTTGCTGTGACTGCCGCCATAATTGTCACGATTACACTGATATTAGCATTTTCTGGTAAGTATTGGAAGAAGCAAGAAAAAATGGTCTACGTGGAAAAGTCAACTCCGGACACTGTTTCCGAAGACAGGGGAATGGCCGAGTCAACATTATTGGAAGACTGAATTGGACGAGCTGACGAAATTTTGGGCAGGTAATATCTATGATTTAGATTAGTGATGATACAATCCACTACCTCAATTTTGAAATCTTGCCCTAAATGTTATATTTGTGACGATAGGCACGTCACTGAGTTGAAATTATGTAAGATACTGCAAATTTCACTGAACCTCTTATGGCATCTCGAGCGTTGAGTTTGCATTGTTGAGTTTGAAACTCAACAGCTGGCACTGGTGAATAAAGTACTTTTTATCGGATGTTTTTAATGGAGAAATCTGTTGAGATTGCTGTTGAGTTTTTCCAAAAACTCAACAGCAAATTCAACGTCAAGATTTGTACGCATTGGAAAAAACAAAAGAAAAATAACGTTAAAATTTCTGACCAATGGAAACGCTCGGTTATGCAATCTAAAACTATGATTCTGTGTGTGTTGACAAAAAAGGACAGGAAAGAGATGAAAAAAGTAAACAACATGACATGTTGTTTACTTGTTTCATCTCTTCCTAGTACATTGTACTGTGAAGTACAGTAAAGCTGTAAATTACCCAGGTGAAAAGAAATGGCCGAATGACATTTGTTACAAATTTTGTACAGTCCGTATCTGTACATTGTACAGATACGGACTGTACAAATGTAGGAGGAGCGATACAGTCACGTAACCCCGTGACGGAAATCGTCAAATTTCTGTGATTGATGTGGCGCCCTTTTCCGTGACGGAATCAATCTCAGTTTCATCCTCAGTGGCATTGTTATGGCCTCCCCGTCTCTTTTTTTGCACTGCACATAGGACGATCTACGCGTCTACATTCAACACTGTGTCAGCATCGTTGCAAGAGGGGCAATGGAAAAGGATTGTGGAGAATCGTATGAAGAGGATCATCGCAGTGGTTGTATGCGAGGCAGTCAACAAAAACGTGGAGAAACCGATCGGGTTGTTGGGTTCTCAAAATATCGGGGTGTCAGCGCATATGGTAAGAAAAGCACTCAATAAAGTACTATGTCCGTACGGGATTTCATAGACAAACGTGGTGTTAAGTGTGTGAATGTGGTACAGTCTCAAATAGAAAACACGGGATCCAATTGCAGCGAAGAACTGATAACAGATTATCCCGTGCCGATAACAGGAATGGTGATAGTGTAATGGACAGGTTGCATCGTCTATTGAACCCACGGCGTGATAACTGTTCCGAAAGGGATATGCACGACAAGGCGGTAGAAAAAGGAGGAGATGTTGGTTATTGTTTTGTTGGTGTAGAAGATGTATGTCAATACGAGATCGAGCAGAGTGCGGAACCACCAAATCGAAGAAGATGGTCCCCAGCGGATGGTAGGAGAAATGATCGTGCACCTTGAAGTAGTAACAGTATTGAAAAAAATGAAATTGACGGTAATTTGATCAAAATATGTAATAGCGACCGCTTGCGGAATGAATCATGCGTGGTAATGGAAAATTCATCTCGTTCGAAACATTCAAGTGGTGGCGCTAAATGATGGGAGTTAACATTTGACAATGAAGAATCTTTGGATGCCAATGATTCTTTTCTGCCCGTATACAGAGGTGAATATAGTTCTCCAGCCGCGTAACAATCAAACGATACGTTGGAGAATGAAGAAGAAGTATATCATCGGAAACGAAAGAACAACGTGAGAAGTCCAGGCGGTTCAAAAAGTCGGAAGGAATCCATGGTAATTGGTGAGAAGAAGAACAGACCCCAATGGGGTCGCGACGAAGTTTTATAACTTTGTAAGGCGTGGGTGATATAATAGCGGAAGGTTGTCCAAACCGGAGACAATCTGTGGATTGGAGTCGAGAAATGTTACAGGGAACAATTTGGACTGAACCGCGCAAAAGACTCGATGAGGAGCAAATGGCCAATCATAACAAAAGGTTTTCAGCTGTGGGATGCCTATTACAAGCACATCTTATCTATTATCCGAACGGGAAACAAACAACAAGAATATTTATATAAATTGACGCATGCAATTTATCAAAGCAGGCGTAGTCAAGAAAAGAAACAAAATCCTGGAAACGGTGTTACATTAAAGTATATTGATGCAGAAGAATACCTTTCAACAGTCCCAAATTATGGAGATGTCGACAGGAGTGGTGGTGCTGTGATTGATATCATAAACAGATATGAATCTGGTCGACACGAAAGGAACACCGTAACTGAAAGTGTAGTGGAGACACTTGATATAAAGCCGGAGTTGTATATCAGTAACGGTTACGTTAAAAGCAGTACTGCTGAAATGGAAGAATTGAGAAATGACTGGAACGGTACAAGAACGCAAGAAATGCTCAGCCCCCATGAAATCCGGACGGAACTTACAAACATAAAGAATTGAAAGTGGAGAAAAATCCAATTAGGTTGATTTGTTGAGAGACGTGGGGCGTAATTATAGAAATGTTGGGAATTGTGGAACAAGGACGCGTACGTTCTCATCTGATGGAAGACCGAACGGTATAAGAGCAAATTAAGAAAAAGATGAGAAACGTAGCGCTGAGAGTAAAAACCTGAAGTCAATGGATACAATAAGAAACGTAATGGAAGAAACAAATAAGATTATGCGGGACGTGAAAAAGAACAGAAACGTACCGGGAAGGCAGAACGGCTGTTTCTCAGTCTTCAGATAGCGTCAGTGTCTTCGGAAAAGGATGTTGGCTTCCAAGAGGTGGAGTCCCGAATGTAATATATGTGTGAATTGGTTTATGGGGTCCAAATGGAGATTTCGGTATGAAACATCTGCAGTAGACTACGTAATTTGCAGTTTGTATCGAAAACTGCATATTATCTTGAATGGGGACGGCATTGGCTAAACGATTTTTAATTTCATAAAAGTTTTGAGGAAAATGCGAAGAAAGGATGTGGGCTTTGAAAACAAACGAAATAGTATATATGTGACACACTGTAAAACGTAAAATTTCAATAAAATTTGTAATAAACTAAACTTAAAACTTCTGCAGTAGTTTTTAGTAAGACATTACATGAATAACAACGAAGTGAAATGATGAAAAAATCTCACAAAGGTGAAATGGAAAAAATGGAAAATCTGATTTTATAGAAACATTTATTGGAAAGATGCGAGAGAATGTATTGTTACTGAAATAAACATTTGAAGTAAGTCCAATCTGCCTTGGCTGGTACAATGTTTGTTTTGCGTATTGTGAAAAATACTCACGGCCATGGTCCAAGTAGAGTTCTTCACCAACAGCTATGTTCCTTGAAGGAACAATGCCCATCATCCTATAGTTGGAATAGGATGTTGCTTTTTTGAGTTTTGAAAACACCTTCCATGACACATTTGGTGTTCTTGGTTTTATGTCACCATTTTTAGCCTTTTGTATGTCCTAATTACCCGGTAAATAACAACTGTAGTTAATGTACCGCATTTTACAGAAGTGTGGTGGTACAACCCAAACGGAATGCTGGTCGCATTTCTCGTCTGTTGCTTTTACGTCAATCTCCGCAGCCAATTTTCCGAAATCTTTAACCGTTACCCTCAGGAGGCACGCACTATATGTTCTTGCGATCTGACTTTGTTTACCCAAGTCTGTGTACACCAGAGCTCCGTAGTAGAAACAGATGGGTTCATTAGGTCCGAAACGCCTCTAACTGAAAACACCAAGATCAGATTCGCGGTGTCCAATTCTTGATTTTCGTACCGAAACACACAGAGCACCAGCCTCACAACTAAGCAAGCACCTCGGATCCAATCTGTGAATCATCGAAATGTACTTTCCATCCCATTGCTATATTGGTACATTGTTGCACTTCCTGAAAATTGTATAGTCGTTGTAGATTGTTCCAAAGTAGTGCAGAATGTAGTCTGGAAAGGTCTGAACAGGCAAAAAGCCACTTAGTGTCTTCCACATATCAACCCTCTTCCTTGCCTTTAATGCATCCATTGCCGTTACAAATCTCTCTACTGCTGTTGTAACTGTGGCATAAGCTGTAAAATCCGATTCTGGATTTAGTAGCTGACGTGCATAAATCTCCACTAAATACGGTCTTGACTGAGTCACGCAAGATGCATCATTTTAGCAACCAATGAAACGGTGGTTTTTTGGCAGTAACAAACAATATCTAGAAACAGATAGTGTTCCAGAACAGAAATAGATAACCGTATCGCCAGCCTGGGAGAATTTTGAAACCAAGTCCATCATCAACGACACATTTTTCTGGTCCTGACGGAGCATAGGTCTTCTCCCCTCGTAACCATTCTTGAATTACGATTCCTGTAAAGAACTTCAAGGTGAGAAATGCGTGGTATGTTTTTCATGCAATTGGTCCAGCTTTAATGGTTTCTAGCAATTTCCCCCACATTTGTATAGTCTTTCCTATTGTAAAATTCCATGTTATCCATACACGTATGCCAGAAGTGAATTGCAGTCTCCGTCACTGATACATGAGTGACTTTCCGAATCCTGGGATCACATCGATATGTACTGGGGGATCTGCCATAAATGATGGGTTGCCTCTCCACAGTGAAAGATTTTTCATACTTTGAAGACTCATCACCACCATCACTATCACCATCACTATCACCATCACTATCACCTTCACCATCACCATCACCATCACCATCACCATCACCGTCACCGTCATCATCGTAATCGTAATCGTAATCGTAATCGTCATCGTCATCGTCATCATCATCATCATCATCATCATCATCATCATCATCATCATCATCATCATAATTTCTCTCCGAAGCCAAATATAGATAGAAAGGATTGAATTGCAATGTACAACAGAATATGTGACCATGCGCACCTGGAGCCATGACTGTCTTCATCAGTTATCCATCTATTTCATGTCTGTAGTTCTGAAAATGTCGTCTTCTGAATTTTCCTGACCCTACTCCCTTCTTCTATTGTACGGATGATCTGTACGGATGAGATTGGCCTTTCCATTTAGTGAAACAACTACCTCAGTTTCGTTCGTCTCTACAATATCCGTGAAGTCTACATCGTATATTGTACATACGGTCCCTATACTCTTGGTTATCACATTCATTTCTTGGACATCTGTTGCTACAAAATGCAATGATTGAGCAGAGTTTACCATATCCAGACCATTATCCTCTATTTATTCATTGACAACCTCATTGTTTCTTCCCTGAATTGTGATTGTTTTTGAACTACTTCCAGCTGCTTCTGATTTTCTATTCTCACTGAAATCCTGTTCGGGACCTGATATATGGATCCTTGTTTTATTCCATGTACGTTTTTGTGATGTGTCATTATGACCACGGCCTATTTATTCGGTTGTACTAGTTTTGTTTCCACTTGGTACATCAATGTCTTTACCAGGAAGTATTGGTAACGTTAATGAATATTCCCCTGCAACAAAATCCGGTAGCAAAGAATATCGGAAGATTTAAAGAAGAAATTCATTGAGATGTGCTCAACGCATCTCTGAAAGCTAGATAATCCGGTTGAATACCATTTGTTGAGCTAATGAAGAATATTTGAAAAGAATCTCATTGAATTAACTCCTTGTAATCAAGCTCATAAAATATTGTTCAACAGAAAATCTGATAAAGAGGAAAAGAAAGAACCTGATATATAACTAAATGCTTTATCTTCAGACTGTGATCTGGACCACGCCTTCTTATCGACGTTCTCAGACGAAAAGTGTACCACTTGATCAGGTAGAAATGAGAGTATCTGCTGAATGGGAGCGAATCCATTCTTAGACCGGTCTACCAAGATGGAGTACCGGCCTGTTCATATCGATGAATATGTATGGACATATTGCTTCAGCCAATTTTTTGAATCCACATTTCCTAGGTAGAAACGACCACGTCTTTATTAACTTTTGCACACAAATACCAATTCTTGTACTATTTGTTGGAAGAGCCCTGACATGAACTCGTTAATTAGGGTCTGCGTGTTTGGATGTTTTTGAAATCAGGAAGATGGAGTGGAATGTAAGGATGCATTAGAAGGTTGCTGGTTCAGTAATGAAGCAAGTTGAGATAGGTGAGTTCTTTCGCACTGAAATTGCCACTTGACCTAAAATCATCTGAGGGTGACTTGCACCATTCAGAAACGAACGGAAATGTTGAGATCGTTAAACGTTATTTGGAAACATTGCAAAAGTCTGGGGTCCATTACGGCGAAAGTAGCAACAGCCAAAGTTGAACAAAGGATTTGTCTTGTTTTTTGCGTTCCTGCACATACCAAAAACGTGGTCTCCATGTCATTTGCCGTTTTAGCGGGCGGCTTACTTTTTTCTTGAGCACTTGAAATATCTTTCCGTGACACTCTCTCCTTGACTATGTCCACCAAATTTTTAGCCACATCGGTACTGGAGTTGTGTAACACCCATTTCAAGAACTGTGTGAAATCGAGGAGCGAGACAGAGAACTTTTTGTTGAATTATTCAGTGTCGAACACCACTGCCAGTGAAAGGAGGAGGTCACGGTTGAGGTTTTCCTTTTTCATGCTGTTGGATGACGCTTCGTCCGGAGTTGGTGGTGCATCGTTTCTGATGGGTTCCATGGATGTA
>JAULBU010059593.1:0-11723 GCA_032358235.1 Odonthalia washingtoniensis | reverse complement strand
GGTAATAGACGTTATATCTCACAATCGTCCGCAGAAAATCGAAACAGTAATTTACAAACAGTCCATGCTCCTGGTTGCATGAACTGTATGTATGCACCCATTCAGCTTTCCCTTACATCAGAACAAAACGTATTCATATAGTCAATACCCAGCGATACTACAGAGCTCCATCCAGCTGTGAATAGTTTACCCAGTACCCACTGCTTCACTCAGATGAACGGCTACAAATTCTGAGTTACCTCAGTACTGTAGAGACACACACATGTTTCTAATTGGCTCAAGTTGAATGCCGACTTTCGTTTAAATCTTTTCCAAGTTTTAAACGAAAGTCGGCATTCAACTTCACAGTTAAGGGCTCCGAAAATCCAACATTGTTTTCTCAAACGCATTCCTCCGCGTGACGGATCACGGAGGCCACTAGATGCTTCGAAGTGATATCCCAATCTAACCAAAGCATCTACCAAGGATCATTTCTATCCAAATAGATTTTGAATCCGACGTCTGTGTCCGGAGATAGCTTTCGGGTATGGGACAATGGAAGCACTCACTCATAAAAGAATCATCTCTTAAGTAAGAGATGTTGACATATATGAAACTTCAGATTCGTGAAAAAATAAGACCGCACATAGATGATATTTTCAAAACCGTAGAGAAGTCAGCCCAAGAATTTGTGATTGAATTGTTAATGGAATTGAAATGAAACTGGAACCGATATGGGTTATATCGGATAATAGGCCGTGCTAGAATACAAAAATGACGCTGTTTTAATGCAGATTATTGCTGGCCACCACAAGTTAGTTATGGGAGGAATAATAAACCGTGAACCCTAGAAAGACAAAAGATTGATTGAATCGCATTTTTAGATTGTAATGAGGCACGTTATGGTTGTATCAATTGAAGAAATTTGTTATGTGACCGAAATATGTGATAAAAGATTTGAGGCATGAATGTGATATGGATGGGAGATGTGTTGAGATTCTATCGAAGGTTCGATCCGGCCGTACCAGTGCGAAATGGAAAAAATCAGGTGTACTTACAAGGACAATATTGTTCGCCAGAAAATATGCCCAGTGAAGTGAGATATGTAAAGGTAGCAGAAAACAGTACATTATGATGATATTCACTTATTTGGGAATCAAAATGGGGATTTTTTATTAGACAATACAAAAGTATAAAAATTGAAAGGCGATGTGGCAACTTCTTAAGATTTGAAATTAACATATGCCAACATTCATTTTGATGGAACACCACATGAAGAAGAAGATGATGAGTAGATGTATGTATACGATTCATATATGATTGTAATCAGTTATTTAGCCATCTGACCTGACTCGTAGAATATTGGAATGTGGATGGATATTCTTCTAAATCGTAGCGCTGATAAAATTTACATTGACATAACTTGAGATGTTGCAAGGGCATGACGAATAACATGCTTTCAAATTGTACCTCAGGATGATTATGAATAAATATCCAATAAACTTCGTTGCAGAAGTAATTCTAGACCGACCAGAATATTCTTCAGATCTGATAGAATAGTAAGAAGTGATTGGGGAGGAGTAGCCATTATTTCAAACGACACACACCGAATGTACACGACGTAGAATATCACTGTCTGTCCCGTTAACAACTGAAAGATCTGTCTCAGATATTTCCATATTGCTTTTGCTGTGAGTTGGCACAAATGATGTGATGAAATTACATGTTACTGTTTGGAGGGCATGTTTAAATTAATGAACCACTGAATTTAAGAAGTTTTCCATTTGAAGTCGAATGGTTCTCAACCTTGTTGATCACCAACGTACAGACGAATATGTATCTAATTTGAAACCAATCAAAAAGTTATCTAAATAAACTGAGAAATACATGGAATCTAGGCACATGGCTAGCAGGATAAATTATTCTATTCAGATATGGGAAATATCACGTAGCATGTACTGCCATACAGTACTCAGTCCGGAGATATACTTCAAAAACAATTGAAAAAGAGGAAGTAAAAACTCGAACTTGACGATGATGGATCCAGAAACTATAAAAAGATGACTGAGATCTCTTGAATCACATATGTTGAAAGGAGAAATTAAGCACATGAGGAACAAACTACGAAATACATTTGTGAATGTAGAAATGAGTATATTATCATCTGGTGATATAGGTTGGCATTGATTTGCTACTATTTGATTTTGTTACATATGGGAATTTGCTACTATTTTCTTTTATTACATATAGGAATTCACTATTTGTAATTGTTGTTGTGTGTCATCCGAGAGTTTTTCATTTGCTATAGGCACTCCTAAATTGCAGTGTGATATAAAGTTGAAGTATTTTCAACACTATTTGGGTTTGAAGGTGGAATAGTTCTGTATTTCTCTCAGGCATGTATGAATGTCCTCGATTTGTATCATTCCAGTCTATGTCATTATATCATTATTAAATTCACTATTTTCAGTTGAAGTGTAACACAAAGAATTTTATTGGTTTTTTACCTGCCTTATCCTTTTTATATGACACATGTACTTGTTCTTGAGAAATAGCACAGAGTAATTTGTGTGTTGATCAACACCTTGTTCATCAATATACTGAATAGTACCCTCAGAATATAATTTCCCACTTCCTTCCGTTGGTGACCCAAGTAAGCGATCGTTGCCTTTTATAAATACTCAAATGTAAAATCTAGAACCCATAACACCTCGGCTGAATCAGAGAATTTTGAAAGATATGGATATATGGTTAAAGCGATGGTATAACCGTTGTTTTATTTGAACTATCATCAATTACTTATGCATTGTTATCATATCTGTTCTCCATAACGGTATGTGCAATGAAGTATCGAGAACTATGGAATGTTTCGCTGAAAAGAAAATGTAGTAAAGTACAGAAACGGGTAATATAACCCGAACTGGCGGAGAAGCGGTGTTTGAAACGTTTTTGTATATAATATGATGGTTTAGACATCATTCAGTTGAAATTGTAGGTGTTAATTCTATATAACTATCAGTGGAATATATTTTGGAAGATTGAATTATTAGCTAACTATATTACCATTTAAAATAGAAGGGTTTAATGTGTTCCCGACTGAATCTGGTAGATTAAATAGTTATGATGTTACTGTTGACATGTAAATGAGTAACGGTGAAGATAATCGCAATCTTTGAACAAGAAGGAAGAGAAAGAGTCAGTCATATTGCATACATTCCTAGCCGTAGAATATATGAACAATGTAGAAGCATCAGAATCAAACTCTTAGAATCCAGCTGTTCATGGAAATACCGTCAAGAATATGAATGGCCACATGAAGAAAATGAGGACTTGAATGATGCGTAGAAATGATCGGATGATGCTTTGGACCATAAACCAGGAAATAGTATTTGTTATTCTGGTAAAGGCGGTTTAAAAAAATCGAGCACAGAAAAGTTCTTTCTACAGAAAGGTGTTCCTACTCTTTTGTTCTCTTGAAAAAAGTGTTTTTTCAAAATAATGTACTTGAAGTGGAAATGGATCTGTCAATAAAGGAGTTTGCATGGTCAGATATTGACAATAATTATGAACTGATTGAAAGACAATTTATTCCCATAGGGTTCTATTTGTAGACATTGACGAAAGATGTTTTAGATATTAAAGAAAAGGTACGTATACTAATGTTCTTTATTTATGGATAGAATAGTGTCTAATAACCGAACAGTCGGCCCACATATGATTTAAATGCGATATTTGATGAAGATTTTGTAAAATATATAACTGATTTCCATCTATCATTTATTGGAAGAGTTTTTGTGGATGGTGTTGTAATGTACCTATCAATTAATCCAGAAATGATGAATTATGATCCAGATTCGGAAATTTATCAGAATGAGCCAATTGAAGAGATACTAGCGATCAAGATTAATTCTATATTGTTTCGTAAAGGAGAAACAGACTAAATGCGTTTTGAACAGATTCTCTAAATTTAGAGGAGACAGATCCGTTTCCAGTTGTGTCATTTTGAGTAGTCAGAGTGTTACGAAAAGTAGTGATGATATGGATGGTAGTAACGGCCGTATCAATGAAAATATTATTTAACAGTCAATATAGCTAGTAAGTGTCATTCATAATCATATTGAAGCTTTCAGGTAATGTAGGGAGTCTAGAAGGGTCGTGACGGAGAAAGTAGTAACGAAGAATGTGGAAGGAAGATATGTAATTATAGGGAAAAATACCAGAACTTATCAGTAAGATATGATAGGTATGACTTAGCGCTACCAATAGATTACGTACCGATGTAAAACCAGAATTTCTGAATGTCGGACCCGGTTCAGACTTGGGTTTTTCGAAGAGCCCTGGCATGTAATGAAATTTTGAAGTATACAGACCACGGATAAATCAGGCGAGAAGATATATTTTCCTCTGTTATTATGGGAACACATATTTGGAGACGACCCGTTCGTTAGGATTGAAGATATACGGAGGTGTAAAACTTATTCTGCAGATACCAGAAGTATAAAATTCAATGAGAAAGTGTATTGGAAGATCATATCTGAACATGTAGACCATATCTGAACATGTAGATCACATGATTCTGTACGACAAGCGTGAATTATATATTTGTGATATTAAAGACGTTGAAGACATGAAAAGTAGAGTAATGGAAAGTGACGAGTAAAGGAATAATATCAACGACTTGAAAATTCGTGAAATACCAATACCGATCATTGCATCGAAAGGTGATTTTGTTACTTGTTGGAATAATGTTTCATTGATTCATATCGTGAAACCTTATCATGTTGCGTTGAATATGTTGAAGGATTTCTGTGGTCTATCAACAAAAAATAAAGCCCGAAAGGAGACTATATGTACATGGAGACATATTACGAACTTCATACGACTTATAATTGGTATTGATGTGTTTGGTAGATATGCATATGTATTCTGTACTTAAGAAAAATAATTGGGATGTGTTATGTCATATCAAGGAATTTATCAAATTTACTTGAATCCCTGCCAAACACAAAGGAAGAAGATCTTCAAGAGATAAAAACAACGATCCCAGAGGATATTTATGGTGTCACGAATGTCCTAAAACTGGATAAGAAAAACGGTACGGGTATTTCTGATACAGAAAATGGAGCTGTAAAAGATAAAACACGACCGTTGATAAGTAATTGGATTGTAGATGATTTTTTGCAATTTGTGTGAAAATCGACAGTGATAATTTTTTTCAGATCTGTTCCTATTCCTATTTATATTCCTATCTTTAAATGATTTCACTATAGTGATATACATATATATATATATATATTAATTTTCAAAATATGACCAACATCATTGCCAATATGGCACAAATAAAACATTGTGATGTTGAATTATAACTATCATGACTATAGTTTATAGTAGTTTATACCATCGTTATTAAATTATCATGATTACTGTGATTATTTTCATGATTTGTTATGAGAATTAGTACAGGTCCTGTCATCGTCATAAGTATCGTCAAAATATCACCATTCTATATTATCATCTTTATCGTCATCTTTACCCAGTAATTATTATCGACATAGATAAAACCGCTTACTATTTTCTTTATTATATTCTTTATTGTCATTTATTTTGCCATTATTTTCATCATTATTTTCATATGAATGGGGATGATAATAAATATAAATAGATGTATTGGTGATGGCCTGTATCATGCATGCATGGCTGAGTAACCATCTATACACCAGAATATATAAACACGACAACCAGTAAGTATGTCAATAGTGTGACTGGTTCAAATTTTACAACATCTATATGACAACCCGAAGTCATGTTACATGACATATTCAAACCTTACGAACTGTAATCGATAAACGAAATTCTAATTATTTGCTTGGGAAATTTGTTAGGAATGTATGGTTATTATCTGGTATTACGGGGTCACAGTCGAAGCCAAACCGTTTAAATGCCTAACTTACTGAAATCAACAATTTCAAAAACACTAAATTGTATTTTTCAACCCCCACCGTGGTCTCTGGGAATGATAATTCGATTGTAATTATTGAAAATATTGACGAAACACTCGTTGAAATTCATAATTTGAATTACGTGCTGAATGTAGCTGTGATTTTGAGACATTACCGTTCGAACAAAGCATTCTCTTATTCAGACATATGGTTGTTCTCCAATGAATTGTTCCAAATGTTCCAGAGAGTTCGTTTATAGCGTGTTCAAATAGATCTTCCAAGCCGAATTGTCTTTAATGTGTACTGGCATAATAATTTCAAACCCATTAATCTGTTGTTTCCAAATGACACAACGATGTTTCATATCATGATAATACCCTACAATAATTTTGGAAAAAGCATACTCCAAATACGTTTATTCAAGTCTGTAAACAAATGGCCATCATTTTAATTTTATAAAAATTGCAGTTATACCGACATAATCTATTGAAACCCCCCCAAATAGTGCTCATTTCCTCTCAATCTGTGATTTTGGACATCATCGACCAAATTCACAGTTTTGACAAAAACAATATCTCCCTAATACCTGATACCGTATCAGGTACTAACTGATACCAACATCTCCCTAATAGTATTAGGCAGATATTGCTTTTGTCAAATCTGTGAATCCTTTGAACCACGTTTTCGCTGTGTGAGAAAGCAAAAACGTGGTTCAAAGGATAGCAGTTGAAATAAACTGTCATTTACGCAATGAACAAGACATGAGCATATAAAGAAATGATTGACATTGAAATATCATGTAGCTGGTGTACATTACGGCGTTTCAGGTACATCTTATCCTCGGATTTTGTCAAGCAAAGTGTGAAAACATTGAATATATAACGATCCGGAAATGAAAAGCTTGATATTTGTTTTTGTTTTCCCCATGGACATCATAAAAGCGTTCTGCACCATCAATTTTAGTACAAGCCTATCAGGAGAAAAGTCGTGCTCACAGTGAAATTTGACCAAATTGAAGATTTAATGTGAAGCCGATGTTGGAAGCATTCTCAACATATGAGGAATATGTCAAAACATTCTGTTGGCGGAGAGATAATTGAGGTAAGTTGATTAAAGCAGATAAATAGTAATTTGTTGGGAAATAGGGCATGGATACGAATATTTATTATACGAAAAATATGCAGTCTGTAGAAGAGCGCCTTGACCTTGATATTTGATACAGTCAAGTATTCTTTACAGATTGTGGGTTGAAGGTTACGTTGGTGTCCTTCCTCAAATCTATTCTTACAGATGGAAAATGTCTAGTAAACAGCGCGCGCGTAGTGATCCAATTTTACACAGGCGTAGTTGTCATCCTACTCAGTGCGGTATTTGGTCGTTTTACACCCCTGTTTCATTGACTTTGTTAGAGTGAAATGTGATTTATGAAATTCTGGTTTGTTCTTTGATAATGTCTACCTCTTTAATTAATCCTCTTCCCGACTCACTGAGTCAGGTATGTATACCATTGATGAAATTAATTTGATCGATTGACGAAACATGTATCAGAAACTGATATCATATGATGAGCCGGACCTTCCATCTCGCGGTACTACAAGAACTCTCATAAATTGTGTGGAGGTCCTGCAGTCACTCTGTCAAAAGAAATACTTTTCTGCGAAGAGTTTTTGCTTAACTCATGTGAATGCTTCACTTATCTGAGCTCGTTCGCATCTTGAAAAGATACTCGTTAGTGTGAAAATGCTATGCTTTTATACGTTTCTAAGATAGCTTTGACTATAATATTTTTTACTACTGGAGCCTGTGTTCCACCTTTCCAGTACCAGTCATTCATTGGACATACATGCCTCTAGTGACACGTATAATATTGCCGCAAGAATGTGTAGGATAGTTATTGTAATTTAGTTCC
Source organism: Odonthalia washingtoniensis (assembly GCA_032358235.1). Taxonomy (NCBI): domain Eukaryota; phylum Rhodophyta; class Florideophyceae; order Ceramiales; family Rhodomelaceae; genus Odonthalia; species Odonthalia washingtoniensis. The sequence goes on along the minus strand of JAULBU010059593.1, from coordinate 3,896 downwards.
TTAACCTCGATCACTTTGTACTAAAGTACTAGAATAATGTGGTTACATAAATATATTTCTGTATTTCTGTATTTCCGCATTTGCATAATTTATTATTTTCTTGCACCGTGAGTACTACACGTATACCGTGTGATGTCACTTTTTTCAAGTGCCAAATAATCCATTTTACAGTATACATGTTAGGGCAACTGCATTTTTGTATTCCCTATCGCCACGTTGTGCGGCGTGAACATGTCACCTATATGATAATAATTCTAAATAAAAAGTGAGATCTAATCAGACGTAAAGCACACGTGTGGCTATACACGATCTGAATGACGAAGTTCCACACATAAAGTACAGTACAGTACAGCATACTTCTTTTCTTTCCTGTCAACAAGAGTTTTTTTATAAAGTACAGCAATCGTGGATATTCAGTAATCGACATTGTTGCCTCCCTTATACGTTGATACTTCGTTCTATGATTTAATCACTATTCTGGTTCATTATTTTACCGCTCCTCTTCCTTCTGATCGTATTTCTCATTTCTAAGTTCATGCGTTTTCGGCCTCTGATGCCGGCCGGGCTGTTGCCCGCTCGTGTAGAATTAAGCCACTACCGCCGTCCGTCAAGTATGTACCGACGGTAAATTCTCTTCTACCATTTCGAGGTGGTTTTATCTCATGATTGTCGATACCGCTTTGTTGATTTGGCATCAACTTTCGTCGATGGTGAGAGTGATCATTTGTTGCAATCACTACATGATACTGATGTTCCATAATCCGTCTGATTTCGTTATCATGTTTCTTCCTTGTAATTAATTATCAAGTCATCATCTGTGATTGTCATGTCATTATATATAATTACCATCATTGATCAACATCATAGTATCGTATATTATCGTCATCTTTAATTGGTATCACCATTCGTCTATAATTATTATCATCTCAGCATATATAATCAGTTCAATATCTTCATCCTCTTCTTTTATCAAATCACATTCTCGTCTATAACCAATTTGATATCATCATGTCATGTGTACCGCTGTTTGATACCATGATCTACAATCAATTCAATATCATAAACTTATCATTATTGAAGGTTCAAACACTAATATACAATCAACAAAAATAGTACCACCTACTTATTAATGAACATCATCATCATCTTCATCATCATAAATGCTTATCGTTACTTCCCTTTTCAACGTCACTCGTAAGTCATTTGAACAAATTCATCATCCTTCCAACTGTATTTTTGTAACATATTATGGTTTCCATGAAGGTAGAACAGTAGATAACTCAAGAAATCGAAAAATAGTGCAGGAGCGATATATTTACCGTTAATGACCGTGCTCAACACCTCTCTGGTGACTTAAATGTCTAATTTGACAGTTGAGTAGTTTGAAAAGAGAAATGAATATCTGGATGCATGTCTCGATCAGTAGGAAGTATGAAGTATAATATAAATAGGCTACTACATACTACAGAAATGTGTATCCCTGGAAATAGTATGATGATTTTGTATGAATTACTAAAAATGTTAATTTGTTCGGCCCTTTTTATACGCATGTGGAAATAAATACGTGTGTAGAACAGTTGCCAACTACTAGACGAGAATAACATTTTTCATTTCAAACTTGAAAATATGAAGCAATCGATGAAACAAAAATAAATGCAATATTTTCGAATCCTCGGGCCGTGGAAGTGTGGCCGGCTTGAAATATTTTAAAAATTGGAATAAAAAGGTACCGACTACTCTCAAATAATCACAGGATGGACGGCGTTCGAACTGCGTAGTCCTTGGCGGGAGTTGAACCCGCAATCTCCAGATTCAGAGTCTGACGTGATAACCACTACACCACAGGGACTACATTATCTGATAATAAAATCGTGCGGGTTTCCAGGTTTGACCCAAGCCAATAATTTTACAAAACCGCTTGGACTCATGGGTACCAGAAAACCCTACAGACCCGTTTCGAAGGTATTGTCGGTGTATTGAACAATCGTATTTATGAAGTACTTATTAGTGGTCAGAAAGAAATGTTTCTAATACTGTGTGCGATCACAGTTTACAGAGTTCGAAGAACCCACCCTCAATAATACCGGACAGAAAGAGAACAAGCCGTTTGGATTTTGGTCTCATTGTTTCTTAAATGTGTATTCAACGGCTGGTGGCTGAACTAAAATGTCATTTACGAATTGAACCAGACAAGAGAATATAGTGGAATACTCAGTGTGGTAATATCACTAAGGTGGAGTAGACTCCGACGTTCGAGATAAATTTGATTCTCGGATTATTTCAAACACAGTGTGAAAACATCGCATACATAATGATCAGAAAATGAACGTATTCGGCATGATAATTATTTTAGTTTTGCCCATGGAAATCACCAAAACCTTTTGCGCCATCGCTTTCAGTAGACACCCATCAGGATGACAATTCACACCTCAGAATAAACTTTTACCAACTTGAATAAGTTTTGTGAAGCAGATGCTGAAAGCATTCTCAACATATGATGAAGAACAGCAAGTACACCGTATACTATTGAACTTTTAATTTACATTTAAATAATTGACGTTGAAGTCAGGCTAGAAATTTTAGTCTATGAACCAAAGCACAGGTGAGACAATGGAGCTCAAAATAAAATGTCTATATATAATTGCTCAGCATGGAGATGATATCCATCCGATAATTTTACACAGAAATGTATGCCCAGACGTTTTAATGACCAGCAAGGAGTAGTTCGGGCCACATATACTATTTTGATAAGGATGGAACTGTCCTGGTAGAACTGGATACCGTGAACCTGTTTTTAAAATCACATGATTCACCTCATCGATCACAGGCGAAAGTCTCACCAATTTCCACTTCTTTTCCACCATAATATCAGCAAACAACCATGTTGTACCCAGACAATATTTGGGTCTTAATTTGCAAAACCTGAACATACAAGTTACATTCATTGTTCCCAAAACACATACATTTAATGAATGCATGTTACTTGAAGGACCATCACGGCATCCATTCTAGCCTCTTAGGCTTCAAAATAGCAGTGATTCCAGACTCATTCTGCATCATGACTTAGGAAGTCCATTTCATTTATGGTTCTGGATAAATGTCAACAACGCAGTAGGTTTCATAACCACACATGTGAGCTCACCGGCTCATCCGTTGCAGTACAAAAACCCGAATGCATTAACTTTCCCTTTCAGAATATCCGAATTGAAAGAATGCAAGATGTAGTTTGAGCTAACTCGACTTGGAAACATCTCAAAAGTGATTAGGTCCGCGATAATATGAGTATACATTTTGTAACGACAATATTTAATCCAAAACGTACCATACATATTATGACGTTTTCCTCTATATTTCATCATCTTCACGTTTTCTCGATCCGGGTTTCAGTCGATACTCTTCTCACCGTCTATTCATCATTGATCAGATGAAAGGGCACATTCACAATATATATATCAAATTTTATTATTTATTAAATAATAAATGTTATTTCTGATATTGATATGGAAAGTAATTTATTCTGAAATTAGCAGTATAATCATTTCTATCAAACAATGCAGAAAAGTGTTTCTAAAAAGAGATAAACATGTTTTCCATGTTTTGTGGATACTATGCACTAGTAGTGCATTTGTGATTGTCACAGCAACACATATCGCGCGACCATTCCGGAGTCCCATGCAACTTACAAAATTGACAATTTCATAAGCGTTATGCCTACATCGATAGATACAGTACAATTTTCATGAGTTTCAAGTGTAAAATGGCATCCTTTAAATTACCTAGTATAAAGTGTGTTACATTTTGGGAGATCTGACAGATGATAAGGCAGAGTGGCCGAGTGGTCTAAGGCGTCACGTTTAGGCCGTGATCTCGTAAGAGGCGAGGGTTCGAACCCCTTC
>JAULBU010059582.1:0-11724 GCA_032358235.1 Odonthalia washingtoniensis | reverse complement strand
TTCTTCTTCTTCTTCTTCTTCTTCTTCTTCTTCTTCTTCTTCTTCTTCTTCTTCTTCTTCTTCTTCTTCTTCTTCTTTTTCTTCTTCTTCTTCTTCTTCTTCTTCTTCTTCTTCTTCTTCTTCTTCTTCTTCTTCTTCTTCTTCTTCTTTACCTATTCTTATCTGATTCTTATCTGATTCTTATCTGATTCATATCTTATTCTTATTGCTCTAACTTTTATTGATATTATTATTCTTATTATACATATCCTTATTATACATATTCTTATTATTATTGTCATTATTGTTATGATTATTTTTACTGTTTCTGTTATTTCTGGTATTAATATTAATATTATTCTTATTAATGCTATTGTGATTGTTATTATTGATATTATTGCTACTATTAAAATTGTTGTTTATATTGTTATTGGTATTAATGCTATTCTCCAGACTGAAAACCTTTCTATCCAACTAACTGTCCCTGTCCCTTAACCTATCCCCCGTGACGCCGCAGATGGAGAACTGTCTTCATCCATATCACCGAATTCAACACTGCCACCTCGACCACCTCGTCCACCCCGACTACGCCACCGTCTTCTACGGTTCCAAGGTGGAGGTCGGCATTAGAACGTTTAACATATAATTTGGAGACTTTTGTGCCAAGACGCGTGGCCGTCGACTGATATCGACAATCTACAAATTTTGAATGAAATTGTACTTAAATGATATTCGAAACGTTAGTCGACAGATGTCTGTAGTTCGTAACTCTTTTCGGTCTCCCCCATTTTACCGCCCACCACTCTGTGGCGCAATCCTATGGTCTAAATTGAAAAGGGACAAAAAAAACAAAGCGAAAATAACAACACAACGTCGACAACCATAATGGAAACAATTAGCATTGGAAGAAACATTTGTCGTCCTTGCCGTTATTGCAACCCATCCACTTGATATAGTGAAAATTAGTCACCAAATTCAGGGCTCTTGAACTAGAGGGGTGACCAGTATTGGTGCGTGGTATTGCTCGAATCGCTGAAGAAGAAGGATTATTGAAACTGTACAATGGAATTTAAACTGCCATTGTCCGCGCGTATACGTACTCAGCAACAAGACTGGGAATTTATGAACTCATCCGTACAGGTGTTTCACAACTTCTTTGTACCCATTTACCAGCGTTTGGGGTAAAACTTTGTGCAGCTTTAGCCTCTGGCACATAACGTAAGATGTTCTGTATCATCTTTCCCGCACTGAAATAGAACGCTAAAACGTTCATTCCCTTTCTTCTCCTTACACTGACACTGACTCTGAGTTTTCTTTCTTTCTTTCTTTCTGCTTACAAATTGTTCACTTTTCTATTCTTCCACGTAGTTTGGAATTTCATCTATCGCTCTCTGCCTGTCCCCCTCACTGTACCCGTCACCTACTCCTCGTAATTCTGATATCTGATTTTCATTTTCATTATCGGTGATTTTCTTATTATTATTACTATGTTTTGCTTGATAGTTCATCCAAAGAGGTTCCATGACTGGGAATCCTTTCGATCTTGTCAAGGCACGCATGCAATGTCAAGATTATCACTGTCGTGGAGTTGTGCATGGTGTTGCAGAAATCTGCCAAATAGAAGAATAGCGAACACTTTGAAACGGGCCACTAGCATCAATTGTACGATCCTCACTTTTCAGTGTATCACAAATGTCTACATATGAACATACAAAGGCAATGTTAAGGAGACAGGCAAAATTATGGAAAGGATGTCAATTATATGATTGCCGGTCTGGTAACAACGACATTTAGTACACCTGCCGATTTTTTCAATTCTGTAACGATGAATTTAACTAAACATGAAGGTCTAATTACTATAGTAACTCGACTTATAAGTCGTGATGTTGGACATACTGTTATCACAATGTTAACTTTGGAAAATCGTCGCAGACTTGGTGTATGAGATTGTTCATAACTTGTCTTAATATTGTTGTTTTTTTGTTGGTTAATTTATAATCAATCTTGAAGAATCTTTCATTCACATTGTACGACCAACAATTGCATAGTTCCTTTTACAAACTGTTGGTGGTGATGCACATGGCAAATATGCTTGGATTAATGAATGTCGTATTTGATATGCTATCTGTTGCAATATTTATGCAGAAAGATTACGTGATTTACGTAGGTGATCAGACGTAGTTTCCAGTGAAATTTCTTTTTCATTTAAATCCCATGGTGTATAAGTATGCACTATTTGTGATTCTTTCTCAAATATATCACTGGTGATAACTCAAATATGGTAAATGTTTGAAATATCATAAAACAAGTACAACCGAAAGCAACAACGAATGCTAATTATAACGCTGTCGCACAGAAATGTTTATTTCCGCCTGTGGAAGCAGAACATTTTGCTTTTTTAAATGGTAACTCTATCTTTCACACACATATTCAGGGTATTAGATTTAAAAACGAATACTAATACACGGTTATTTATTTTATTTCTTTGGAATCAACATAATTCACAAGTGTAGCAGAGCAGAGGATTGGAAAGTGGTTGTTCTGTGACTGTTTTACCCGTTTATACATGCATTTTATACTCTTTTTTCAATACACTATTACTCACTGCATTTTAATCTAAACTATTCATCAGTCATACCAGTTTTAAATATATTCATAGTCACGACACACCTAAAACATTATCCTCAAATTATTCCACCATTATAATCTTTAACATGTCCTCGTTTACTATCATTCTTTATGAAAATTTCTTTTTCAAGTCATAACTCATGACACTATGTTCGCCAAACCATTTTATTCCAACCCAATATCGAACTTTCAGAGTATGGTCGCTCTCGAAATACCATTCGTCTCCAGCTTCCATCAGCTCCGGGAAACTTGCACGATGGTTATACGCATGTTTGCAACTCATGCAATTTTCCATACACTTCCCCTCGAATTTATTGTCTGTTTTAGTCCCTTCTGTTATTCTTACAATATCCTCCGTTTTTCATTCTTCACATGCATACCACACACCATTCTTCTGTGTTGTAACAACTCTGTTTTCGCAACCACATCAAGAACATTTTGTTTCCCACTGTGCACACATTCATTTAAATCAAGTTTATTTGTTACATTTTTTTTAAGCGGTGTTTGTGTCCCATTATTTTTGTCATGTCTTCGGCAGCGGCAAACCTCGAATCTATCATCAGCAAACTTTCCATGTTCATCATGATACAACCCGGTACCTACTCTGAAGTTATGTCCCCAATTGATACGGACCTTTTCTTCCAAACATAACCGTTTTTTATCATCCTTTCAAAATTCATTATTGAATGACACATTTCTTCTTTTGTCACACGTACACCGTCTTTTTTCAAAAGGGCAATTCTTTCACCTTGATACACATATTCTCAAGAGTAACGGAAAGTTGAGGTGTGGCTATTATCATCAATCTTACCTGATGACAAACGTTTCATATCATTACCATTTTCTTTATTCTCAATCTTAACTTTTGAAAACCCCGCTGACATCCTTGCACAACGCCGTTCTTGTTTTTTATTCTGTTTCTCTATACCTTTTTTATAACCTGCATAGTGTGTTTCTTTGCCGCCTTCACTCTTGCCGTTTGAAGAACTTTTATTTTTTGAAGCACCTGTGTTGCTTTTTTCCTTCCCTACTTATAATAGAATTTGATTCACACTCGTCGTCACTTACAAGGTTGATAATCTCAATACTGAAATTACGGCGAACGTTCCAGTATTCCTTGCCACTTTCTCCGCCTTCAAACAAACCACCACACACCATTTATTTCTTTCTCCGTTTCCTTGTTACTTTCCTGTACGGTTTTAACAGTTATAAAGAAAAGTTAGTATAAAAAATCGGATAGTGTAGAAAAAGGAGTCAACGCATATTTTCCCTCCATTTGCCGCATGAGACTTGGTGCGGGCACTTACTGCCATTGACATTATCTTCGGCCTGTTAGGTGTCGGAAAAAAGGGATTTGCCCAATACCACCAGGATAAGTATTATGGAACAGCATCTCAGCCGTTCAGTGCTATGAACGGCTTTTACCATTTTTTTGATCCCATTTTCTGCGACAACACTAAGCTTCCCTACATAGACACGTCACAGGACTGCCTTCGGCTGTATACCGAAAATTTATCCATTCATGGGGTACAGAAAAAAATCTTGTCTAAAATTGTTATGCACTGTCAGGGAGTTGTGGACAGTGATGACTAAATAACCGTTTACGATCTGTACATTCCCATCTCCCGAAAAGTCAAAAGCCGTCGTATTGCCCATCTGTAACAATTTTGAAATTTGTGACATTGCCTCTATAATGGGATACGGGGTACGAAAAGTTGTTTTTTATTTCCTATTTCCGACAGGATCGGCATGAACATTTTGGGCCACTGCACATCGTAAAATGTGGGAAATATCCATAGTAAATGCCTCTTCTGTTTTGCATCATGAGTTAATACATGGAGATGATTCATATCCATGTCATTAATTTCATGTTGTTTTTTGTTATGTGTAGGTGCACGCGTAGCATTTTCAATACCCATAATTGCATCAGTTAATTTTGTTTTTTCCTTCAAAAAAAACAAAACAAAATGATGACAGCGCACAGTATGGCTCTGTGTCTCCTACTTCCCCCTCCAAGTCCTCTCATGCGTTCAAATTGGTCTCCTTCTTCCTCCCTTCAACCAAAATTGAAGTCAAAAATGAAGTCACAACTACAGTCATCCACACGAGCACCGGCGCCGAGTTTTAATAATTATTTTAACTTTCCAATCCTCTCACCCGCTCCGTAATAATAATTTCAATCTTCACCTCAACCGAAAGTGAATTCACAAACCGAGTCACAACTATCGTCATTCACACGAGTACCGGCGCCGAGTTTTGATAATTATATCAACTTCCCACCCGCTCTGTAATAATAATGACAATCAAACTCTGAATAATCCCACCTGCTCGAGTGTTGACCTTGCAAATCGACACGAGCACGAAAACCGAGTCATGAATATTCCCAGAGCTGTTCACAGTGTCGTACCCGTTCCGGTAGCACCTGTCATCGAACCAATATCGACCGATATTCCACGTACTATTCCGCGATCTTTACAAAATGGTAGTGAGAATGGGGAGGAAGTGGACCTGATTAATTTATTAGATCAGCCTCTGACTACGCAGCCAACTACCGGCGGCAGTAGTTTTGCGTAGTGCATGGATGATACAGAAAAATATGGAACTAGTACGGTGCTGTAAAATCTTGCGAGGCTAAGGAGCAGTTATCACCTAATTTCATTGACCATCAGACTTAAAATCAAATATGAAAGTCCTAAAAGTAACTGATGTCCAAAATGCGAAGAATCGTACTAAGTTCGGTATTATAGCGATGAAGATGGTGTAAAGGGAACTGTACACGTTGGAAATTCACGAACATCTACTCTGTATGGAGTATGTAGAACAAGAACTCGATCAAGCTCCAACTCTATCTGCATCTGCTAAGAGGATCCTACAGTTATGACCAACGTCGGCCCAAGTGGTACAGGCTCGTAATGGTGACGAGAAGGTGATTTGGCAGACGGATGATGTACCCCAGTTAGATGCAGCGGGCCATGTTATCATAGAAATCCCAGAATGGACCGAGAAAACAAATGGCCCGTCATCCCCAGCAATGGAGAAACTGGAGAAGAGACTGGTGCAGAAATGTCAGCAGCTCCTGCTATAGATTGAAGCAGGAGAAGCCCTGAATTTACAGGAGACTAATAATGCAGACTCCCACACGTCCTCGATGGTTCAAGAAGTATATTTGCAAGACAATGTATTCAGGAAAGTCTGACTTGTGCTGAATTGGACACCTTGATAGAGGATTATTTTGAAGACCTTTCTTCCCTATTGAATTACATAAAGTTCAGACCAAAACGCGTTGACATACTCCGTGGTGGTGTCACGATGAGTGTCATAAATTGTGTGAATCCAGCCATTCGACTTCATAATAGAGACGCTTGGAATTTGAAGGACAAGTTTGCAGAATTGAGATCAGAATAGGAGACAGTACTGCACAGGTACGAGAATAGTGATCAGGGTGACTCAGATGATTTTATTGGATTTACAAACAGGTATTTTTTTATGTATTCGCACAGCTTCTTCGAGAAATATCCATTTCTATCGTAGTTGTGCCCCTTAAAATTGCCATTTTAGGCACAGTTTGAGGAGGATGTGGATCTTAGTGACAGAAGAGATGAAGGTAGTAGAAGTAGTAGAAAAAAGCGTCGAAGTAACCGTAACATAATGGATGGGGGCCTGAGGGAAATCTCCGATGTGCTGCGACCACAGAATTTGGAGGGTGCTGAAAAGAGGTATCTGGCTGAAAGTGAACGGGCAAAGTTTCTAGAAGTGGATGCAATGGCCCAGTCTACTAAGACACTCCTGTCCGCAATAAAAATATGCAAGTGATATATTGGTAAACTCAGAAACTCAACGGGATCGGACACTTTTAAAATCTGTGGTTGAAAACTTGTGTGATCAACTTCGTGAAAGCACGCAGTAAAAAAGCTAATAATGTGACTTAATAATTATGTGGTCGCAAGTAACCACCGTCCAGTAATTCTGCCTTAATTTCCTCTTTTCTGCATTGAGACAGCTAATTTGTCCTTCCTCTGACTATACTTGTATCAATAGAAAGATTATTTTGCAGCTATACATCAGGCACACATTGCGCATTGTGTTCAGAGTGCAATGGAATCCTTTAAAATTCGTCTCTTCACGCATGGTCTATTATGAAGTTTTGAAGTTTGCACGTTACTGCTATTATCTTTGTAGGCTTTTCTAGTCTCGTCGTCATATGCTTCCAATAAATATCGAACCTGCCCACCAAGATGCCGAAAACCTGTTCAACGGCCATACGGCAGCTCGAAGGATAGAATTTGAATGATTCTTTATCGCTTGGAAAATTTCGACTGGAATACGGTGTAAACACACGTAATGTATTACGGCAGGCGTCATCCGCCACAACCACTGGCATTATGGAAGTTCTCCACTCACAATAAGGCTGTGCAGTGAGGATGCCTGAAAGACAATAGAATAGTGAGTCTTACCGGCTTATGTGGCGAGAATGAAGACAAATTTATAGTCTGCTGTTACATCCGCTTCGACCAGAATTGCGAAGAAGTTCTTTCTGTTTCAATATTTTTTCGGGTCTGACACATCTCGTGGAGAAGGTTTCTCGATGGCGACTGCAAAACCATCCAACGCCGCTATAATCACTTTCAAGTAAAACGGAGTGAAACCTTTGGCATTGCTCTTCTGTTTTTGGAAACGTGATGTTTTGTGATGACTGATCAAGGGCAGTTAGAGTCTCCTCAAATATCACGTACACAGAGGGGACGATAATGCCATAGGTCTATGGCACATCCAAATAGCTGTCGCCAGCGAGTAGCCTCATCGTGATGCATGGCATGGTTTAAACGGAGATGGCGGGTATTTTGTAATTTGGTCGGGTTTTCTTTCAGCTGCAGTAATCTGATATCAGTGCACATAAATCCCTCATCTGGCTCTCCGATACTCGATACAAACACCTGAAAAACCTGTCTTTTAATTGATGACAGTGAAAATCATCATATAATGTGTCTCGCATATAAACAGGGCCTTTAATTGTGATGTTTGTGGAAATATCCTGCCAGCACCAAAGAGTTTGTAGTAATATTATACTACTTGCGTCATTGTCGCTCTTGCTTTCTGGGATTCTGTTGGAAATGGCCGATGACCGTTGCAGAGTTTGGTAGACTCTTTCTGCAGACATCGTGTATGGAAAGCTTTCTTAGTTTTTACCACTTGACCCGCTCGTTCCAGAACTGACGCCGGCAGTACGTATGCACACTCGCCGGTGGAATAAATTTACACTACGTTTTATTTTATCTATTTGAATTTTCTATTTGTATACGAAACCAACATCTTTTATACAATTTGGGAATGTTATAGAGCGAAATTGCAAAAATTGATTTTACAGGTGACAACCGGAGTTGTTAAGTCAGGACTGAGTACAGTGTGTACAGTGCACACCTTTATGGTAGGCTGTGAATGACAAGCCACGTAAAAGTGTCAATAGAAGAATGAATTAAGCTCAGTGATGTACTACACGGTGAAGGAAACTAAGTTTCCTTCATCGTGAAGTAGGCGGCGTCGTAAATCTGCAAGTATTGCAGAGTTACAACGCCGCCTACAATAGAAATAGTCCTAAAAGAGCTTTGTATTTATTATTCCAACTAATTAAAATTCTGGTGACTTCATCGACATAAATAATATCAAAAAACGGGCCTCGACAAACGGTTAACCCGAAACTCGAATACATATACGATGAAGACGGCGAATTCACAGAATACAGGCATGTATTGTCTACGCAGTTTACAGAGGTTTTAAATGGGGCAGGATTTCAACCTCTTGGTCTTCACCTTCTACAACGAAATGGTGGAGAAGAATCCCCACCAGTATTTCCCGTACGATGCAGAATCGAAAAAACTCTCAGAACGAATCTTCGAAAGAACGAAATAGATGGCTGTAGAAGGCAAAAGTACAACAGAAGAAGAAGAAGTTGATGAGGACAACAAGGTGCACACAAGGAGCTGCCTAATCAGTTGCCTAGTATTATCAAACATGCGGTCACTCAGCTCAATCATGAAGTCCAGCGACGTGGGAAGCATATGGAACGCCATGTTGACGCAATGTAGATTAACGAACACCATACATTCCGCGAAATATATTAACAACTGATCAAAATCAAGATGCACAGTACCGAGAGTCTGATTTATTTTGAAGGCAGGATCAAATAACTCATCCTAGGGTTGAATGGAAGAGATTTCAAGGTATTTGTGTCCCACAAGTGGGGAGTACTGACTCGAGGATTGCTCGAAGTTTACAAACCAATCGTTAGGACAATGAATGTGTCTCTGGACGATCTGCCTCACTCCACACTAACAATTAATTTGAAAGAACTATCTCGAGAAGATATTGGAGATCCCTATGTGGCGCTAGAGTTACAGCGGAATGTAGGAAATGCCCGATAATTTGCACACCAAGACAATGTAGTGAAAAGGAACGATAAACGAATATTTGAAGGTCGCTGCAACTTGTGTTCCAAAAATGGACACATGATGGCGATATACCAAAGTAACGTAAAAGGCGTGCCCAAGGCCATTCATAAAAGAAAAAAAATCAAATGTTGTTGATGAAAAGTCGAAGGAAAATTGGGCAGGAATGAACACTGCGTTAGAGTTTACCAGTGTCGAGCACGAAAAAATACCGATGATCATTCCAGAGTAGATCTTAGATTCGGGCGAGTCACACCACTTCATGAACGAAGAAGCCAAGATTCATAGAAAGTGCGTAATCAGCACAGGCAGTGTCACCCCAGAAGGAGGTGAGAACCTCGATATGACTGGAAGAGTTCAAAAAGAAAAGTACGGAGCCGTAAAACGGGTTCCCAATATTGGCAAGAGTCTCCTGTCCATAGGGCCGATAACGAAGACAAAGGACATATCAGTCACGTTCAAAAGGAGTTACTGCGTAATTAAATCCGGTGACATGGTGCTTTACATAGATCAGATAGGAGCAGACAACTTGAAAAATATCACGAATGATACATTCCATAGGAATGATGGAGGCTAATCCCGCAAAAGGTGACAATGAACCATGCCCTGACGACTGTGATGCTCAAGAAGATGGTGAAGTGATTATGCGTAAATCAAGCTACTCAGAATCGCAAAGGTAGGAAGAACGAGACGAAGGCCACCCAATAAGTAGATGGCAAAGACGTCCTGGACGCCTGTCTGTAAGGGGCATAAACCACCTACGGTAAATGGGACACCTAAAAATTTCCAAGAAGGAAACGGGAAAAAGACTAAAGTTTGTTGTGTGTGTGCAGGGAAAGGCACATTTCCGATCGTACAAGAAACGGGTAAATGAACTGAAAATCATAACTCGAGATCGAGGGTAGCTAGTCTACTCAGACACATGCGGCCCCTTTTCAACCACAGGAGAATTGGTGAAATCTACTTATAAACACTAATAGACAATTATTCAATAATGACGGCAAACTTCCTTATAAAGGCTTAAACACAGACACTGTGTAACATAAAAAGTTATGCATATTTCATGGAATACAAAGGATGCGGAATATGGACTATCCAAACATATCAGGGGAGGGAATACGCATCCAAAGAAATTCCGGACTTTCTCAAAAAGAAAGCCATCGCGCATGCCCCAAAAGGACGCGCGGCGCATACGCATATTTACGCAGCGGAGATGAGGAACCGTACCATTGTCAAAAAGGTAAAGTCCATGGTCATAGACAGCGGTCTTGAGAAGTGGTGGTGGGGATACGCTGTATTATTTACCATTGAAATAAGGAAATGATGCACTGCAAGTACATTATCAAATGCACAGACCTCATAAACGTTTCTCTGCAAAACAGAAGAAAGCCTCAAGTCACAGCTGAAAAGGGGTTTCTGGTAGGAATGTGAGAAGGGGTTACTTTTCTACAATTTATACTTCCATGCCACAAAGTCAATCGTGCATGCGACGGACTTTCAGATAACAGCAGAACAGAGCCACAAGTTATACAGTAATGACGAAGATGGCATGCTAGGTACCGAATCTGTAAAATGTTTACCAACTACAGGAGGACAACAGAGTGGAAAACTTCTAAAGGAGGTTCTTCACCAACTACCGGATAGGATAAGTTGCTTACATTTGTAAAACTGCCAACAATAGAAAAACCAACGGGATCCGGCGCCAAGGGTGACCGTTTATTTGGGAGAAAAAGTGAAGAAACGACGTGTTCGACCAGTTGGATCGAAAAAAACGAGTGCAACATTAGACCCTCAACAGGAGGTACATAAGAAGCATTCGAAAACGACAGAAAGCTCTCGTAAACGACAAAATATCAAAAAAGCTCTGGGAGAGCGACGCACTGTAACAGCAGGAGCATAAGAAGAAAGAGGTGACACAGGCTCCAACATTTTGTGACCCATTGTCGAAGCAGGGAGTTGAACCACAGTGGTGACAGAGAAGAAGTAAAGGAGGATTCGATACTGCACACGAAAGTGACAAAAGACAACATGGAAACGCCTGAAACGTTTAAAAAAAAGTCCTCTGAACATGCCGAACGGTGTATGACGGCTTGAACGAACGGACTTAGCACAATGAAAGATTTAAAAGTTTTACGAAGTCGCAATACGCCAAGTTCACGAAAACATATAGAAACAAGGTTGAATTTCAAAATCAATGAGGAAGAGAACTGGAATGTTGTAAATTGTAAAGCGCGATTGGTGGTAAATGGCTACTTGCAATCCAAAGGATTGGATTACAACTTCACCAAGCCGCCGGTTTCAAAATTATCTACGTTACGGGTCCTACTTTTGTTGGCGGTCATAACTGAGTTTAATAATTCATGAGATGGACGTCAACAAAGGGATTATTGAATGATGTGCTGGACGAACAGCTTACGTTAAATTACTACACGGATTCAAAAACCTAATCCCAGAGGGGAAATTACTAAAAATGTTGGATGTGTTCTATCCTCAAATGAGTGAGGAAGAAAAAGAAAAATTTGATTGGGAATTTTCTCTTATAGCAAGAAGACAGTATTACTTATACCAAAAACAACTATATGTGGACATATTTGATGAAAATGGTGATAATTTTGTTGATAATCTTGAGAATGCTGAACATTTTGTTGAAATTATCAATGGTGTTGGTTTCTTT
>JAULBU010059581.1:0-31139 GCA_032358235.1 Odonthalia washingtoniensis | reverse complement strand
TACCGTGGTAGTGGTTGGAAGGGCTGAGCGGGAGGAATGCTCTACGCGACGGTGGACTGTAACACCGTCTCAGAGACTAGAACAGAGGTTCCGACAATCGCGTGCGTCAACACAGCCAGTGGGGCCTTTCGTAGGGCGCGCACGTGGGGAGCACCAGTGAATCGTCTTAGTCCCGCCCATTGGTATGTGCGTCAGGTCTTTGGTTCGCAGAATTTGGTCGGGATTGAGGCGAAGGTTGGGGGTCAGATCTTTATCAGGGAATGATGCCGGTCCCGTTGGGGCCCAGTGGAGCCGAAGAGACAGTATTTATTGTCTAAAAACTGGTGGTGCTTACAGACCCGTGCTTGATAGGTGTGTAAGCATTATACGTGCGGAAGGAGGAAACATTTGATACGTGTCGGAACGAGAGAGAAAAGGAGGATATAGGGATGTAGGGCAGAAAGGTGAAACGGCATAATCGGCGTGGGTATATTCCCAGTACTCGCCGCCTTCGGGGCGGTACTGCACCCTCTAAATGATTACCTCAAGCACAGGGAACTGTGGGACTTTCTTTGCAATTGAGCGATCCATTTCACTATCTTTGCATCTTATTTTTTTCTCTGCTTGAATCATTATTTGTCACTATTTTCCTTTCTTTGTGAGACATTCGTCCACATTCAAATTTATCCAAGTGACAATTTAGCTTTTTCGTACTTCATTTAAAGTAGGAGGCATTAAAGAAGGACCGAGAGATAGACTTCGTTCTCGTTGTTGATCGATGCGACCACAAAAAATCTATTAAATAAACCCCTATTGATCACTAATTGACTTAAAATATCTTATAGTCCACCTATACAACAATGATTATGGACAGTTGTAGAGACGCGATTTTTAAAAATATTTTTTCGGCCAAACTTTTTTGTTTTATTTGAAAAACAATAACGATTTTAAACGAAAAGTGTTATTTATTTACTCAATTTTTTAAAATGAAGATTCAATCATTAGTTTACTGAGAACAAAATATATCCGCCTGATGCGTTCACTGTGATTAAATATCCTTATCATCAAACATATTTACATAGATAGACATGTTGAGTCCATCGATAGTGAGGAGTCGAGAGGGTGGGACATAATATATATTCAGAACGGAACCGTCCTTAGATAAATCTTTCACAACTATTACCTTAAGTTGTCGTCGCTTGCCCATAACGAATGGAATAATGACAGTTCTACATTGCAGTAGTGTCCAGTATCTCGCTACTTCCCGATGGACCATCACCCGTATACACAACTTTACCCAGAAATAAAACCCCAAACCACCTTGGAGAAGTACTAAATTCCGAACCCGTCATGGGTGGGCTAGGTGTGCGAAAAACAAGAACCATTCTAAGTCCTTCGAAATTCTGTTGTCAAAGTACACCTGTAACATTTATTCCGAGCTCCAATCCAAATGATGCAGCAACCATAATTTCGAGGCCTGGATCTGTACCAACCCGTTAAACGAGCCGATTAGCATGCTATTCTACCCGTATTATTACCCTTTTGGTGCCCTATCCCCAATATTGCCAACACCTGCCCCAGTGCATCGCTCAAACTTACAGCTCTATCCTGTTCTTGAAAGCGTTACTGCTGTCAATTCCAACTCCACTCACACCTCTACCGCGTTCACATACTCCCAGTCTTTCGCGGATCCTCGAGTTTTGTCTTCAGCTCGACCAGGAAGGCATCGGCTGGAGACTTGAAATAAACACTGTATATTAAAGACACATGGGCCCTGCTCGAAGATCTCTCCCTCACCCACCAACTTTGAGGAATTATGCTATATTCCTAAAAACAGCCCTTAATCTCTACATCTTGGCTTTACAGTCGCCCATTCAGTCCGTAAATGCGTCACCTTGTCCACTTGTGCAGCCGAGCTCGTGTTGTTCGTTCCACTGGTCCCCATGTTGCCTCGATAGTACGTTTTCACCTACTCGTTTACGAGTAGCATGTTGACAGCTATACATTATTCAGTAGCTCGCTAATCCCCGATGGAAGCTTCCTTCAAGTATACACAACGTGTACATGGAAGCAAACAATAAAAATAAAAGTTGAGGAATTACGTAGTAAAACATTTCTTAAAACTTTTGCATATTTTCTTTACAGGTATTACGTGTGAAAAAATTACAAGACATTTATGAGAAATGTAGTCTCGAATAATCGTACAAAACGATAATCACACGAAAACAATTTTGTCTACTTTTGTATCCTGCTCACCTCCGTTTCAATAAATTTATTGTAAATTTCGAACCTTTCTAAGCATCATCTATTGTTTATCAGCAGAAGTTAATATGAGCACACCAAAAGACACTAGCGAAGATGTTTCAAGCACGTCACTCACGGGAAACAGTATGAACGCACGTGCAAAGAGTTTCAGATTTAACAATCCTAAAGATCTCATATTACTGAAAGCGATACGTTCTTGTAATGCACATGTTGAAACGTGGGGAAACGGATGGAAAATAGGAAGAAGTGCACACAAAGTTTATTATAGAATAAACTTCTTAATTGATTAAAATGAACAACTTCCAGGACAAAAAACTCTTAACGATCGATTCATTCGTCTAATTATTAAGCACCGAGAACTTCTCGGTGATTAATAATTTTACCAAGAGGCTTCGTTACATTTTGCGACTTGAAGTCATAAAATGTAAAGAAGAATCTTCCGGTATTTCAAGTTGAAGAAAGCTGTCAATTCATTGATGATATTATCCATAACATTGATGAATACAGGGACCGAAAAAACGCTGAAAGAAGGGAACAGACAGACACAGAATCAGTTCTTATCACCGCCTGTAATGAAATAAGAACTAATGATTTTAATCGAGGATGAGACATTTGTAGTGCAATGAACTCCAAATAGAGGCGGTAATTGAGAACGAGTTCGATGCCCTTCGTTTTGAGTAACTCTTTTGTGGTTGCACTCCACCAAAAAGGGGAGAAAGATGTTGAAACGTTGTAAGGTGACGGTCGATGAATGAGGCCGCGGAGAAATGTTTTCCGTATATCCGGGTCAGATCTGAAAGGAGGGAGGAGACTGAGACGGATACCAGTCCATATCACTATAGAACGTAAATCCAGGGGTACGCTAGTAAGGTACAGGGAGTAAGCAGCCGAATAGACGCGATTGGTAGACGCAGAATCGAAACGTCGCTTGTAAGGCGAAGCAGAACGACTTCAACTAGCAAGGTGAATAGCTTACCTTAGCCTGAAGATATTCGTATTTGATGACGATGCAATTTCGGGGTCCCCCGGAAACGCCGTTTAGACTATTTATTAGATGATGAGTTGAAATCTGCACTTCATGATATAGAACATAGAAGGAAAAACGAAAACCGTCGAATGGAACTTGAAAATTGAGAATATATCTCGACGTAGAACGATAAAATAACGACACTGAAGACTTTGAATGTACGCAAATCGCTAACGTTCGTTTCTTTGAGTTAGAAAAACGCCGAATGAAACTATATGTTGTTGAGCGTAGTTCTGCAGCTGAAGAACTCTCAAAGAGTGTTTGACGCACTTACTGAAATGTTAAAGAAACGAGACTGATATTTTATAAAGAATCTAGGTATTCATCCAAGTCCCGTTGTACACAGTCAAAATATACTCTTACATGTCCCCTTTCTCAATACATGTTGTAAAATTTAGTAACACTGTAGCTACAATGTAAAGTAACTGCAGTGCAATGCACTCCAGAGAAAAGAGGTAATGGAGCACTAAAGGGAGTTCGAGACCCTTCGTTCCGAGTAAATCGTTTGCTTCTTTTACTCGACCAAAAAGGGGAGTGAGGGATTATAATGTTGTAGGTGGCGGTAGATGGGCGAGGTGCGTATTGATCTTGACGCGCTCGTAAGGCGGTGGGTGTGAATACGACATGAGGTGAGTCGGATAAATGGACGCGCTTGTAAGATGCGGTTATACGACTCTCGCGAGATAGATCAAGGTTCTTTTGTTGCCTAAAAGTGTTTCGTTAAGTTTGACGAAACGGAAGTGTCGGGGTTAGGTTCAGAATAGAAGTTACTTGTATTTATTAACATGAAAGGAACGTGAGGTCGAGGTCCACTTAATTGTGATCTACCTGCCGCTTAAGTGGCGTGTACATGGTTGCACTGTAAGAATCGGACAGCAAGGCAGCACATACTGTACGTTGCAGTCAAAAAATACGTGGCGGAGGCGTCAAGCCCGAACGCGGGGAAAGATGGAAATCGTGACCGATATCACGTTGTGTCACGATTTAGTGACTGAATGTGACGTTAGTCACGATCTAGGCGGGTGTACTGCGACGCGACACTTGAACTCAAAAACTTGTCACAAGTTTCACGATCAATTTGCACCACGGTACCGATACCGGTGCTCTCCTTACTTTCAATCCACTTGAAAATTCATTTCGGGTCCATAACTGTTTCAGGTCCTTGTAGCTTAACTCGGAAGATTCGCGAACAGAACTTATGGAAGTGTTGAAAATCTGCTGCTCTAGTGTTGCACCCACTCTGATAAATGAAACTTGCATCCAAGGTCTCATTACATAATCGGCATTGCCAAATATGAAGTTCTGGGTATTATTTATTATTTGACAAATCTGAAGATGCTTCTCCAATCTAATATTTCTCAATAGTGTCATATCATTCCTTCGCCCAACTTCTGGACTATGAAGTGGGAATACTAGCCCATCTGGCGTTGTAACTGTATGGTATATGACGCAGTACATTCACTTGTGACCAGAGTATACTGAACGGTTATTTGCATTTGGACCACCAGGATGACACGTTTTTACTTTTGTATAGTCTATAAATCTTACAAATCGCTTCATTGGTTCTCCTTTTTCATGTATGGTGTCAGCATATTCTACCCCTCTCTCCTTCATTAAATTTTCTTGCTAGTCTGCGATTAATACTCCGTAGGGATCTACTGATGATGAAAATGTTTTTCAAAATACTTCGCTTAATGCTGAAGCTCTCCGTCAAACTGTCTTTCAAGGTCGTATCAGTTCTATGTTGAGATTAGTCAGTGAAGTACAATGCAGCGAGAAGTATCTTGATTATATATATACCTAGTACGTCTCGTTTTTCCTGTAACTAAATAAAGTAATGAACTTACTCTGCATATATATATATTTCTAAATCTTAAATCGTGTAATGCGTTCTTTTCGGAAATAGTGATTAAGGTTAAAAGAAGCTGATGTTATGCTCCTTGTTCGAAGCAAATGCTTTTTAACGTGATCACTTTTCATTTTATATCTTTCGTGCAGTAACAATAAGAACGTGTGTCAGCTCCTGTATGAACACCGGCAACTACCACCATCAATGCACTCCACCTTTTCCTCAACATTTTTCTAACTGTGTAATCTGCGTCTGTGTTTTCGATAATGGAATTCCCATTTCAAATGGGGCAGTTGGGACCAATCCCCACATACACTATACAGTTCATCGATTGGAAGGTAATGGCGGTGTATATTCGAGCAATCTACAGTATCTGCAGATTTTTTGTATTACATATTACTGTCCCCTGCACAATTTGTAGATTATTTGTATGGGACATTCATAACCTATACAGTATTTCTAGATTATTTGTATGATACATTGACTTTCTCTGCACAATTTGTAGATTGCATGTATGACACATTCAGGCCCCTTCACTATTTGTAGATTATTTGTATAACACACATTCAAAAACACTTTCATGTTGTGTAGGTTTTTCGAATACGAAATACGCAAACTATAGTTTGCCGTCCTCAATATCTACGACAGGTGGGTATCTAGTAGGGTGACATGGCACCCAAAACTACAATGGTTGAATACTGTATGTAGTATACCTTCATAGCGAACTGTGTTAAACGGAATAAATTGCAATAGAAATCTCCGTACAGACTGAAAAAGTTGAAAGGGACACGTAGGTGTCATCTAAAGGATCTACGATTCCCGAATGGAAATCCGAATGGGGACATTAATCCGAACTGTGATATTCGCAGTTTGGTTGAATGCAGTCATTACAAAATCTACATTTCATGGAAGATGAATTGAATGTGACATCCAAAGGACATCCGGGATGTGCAGTTGAAATGACCATATACTACGATAATTTATCAAAAACAAATCGGAAATGTGGATATGTATATTGCGTATATCACAGGGATGCGGTGCGTATGGGTATATAAATATAAAATAATGAATATATAGTATAGTATATTATATAGCATATATTATATATGTCATATTGTATGTCCATATATCCTTATCACATTGTTTGTGATAAAAGATATGGGACATATAATATGAAATGATATATATACTATATAATATGCATGTCATATAGGTCATTTTTTATTAAGGTAAACGGGAAAATGCAAAAAAGTAAGGGTGAACGAAAATAAAATATGGAACAAAATAGAAAAAAACTGAAATGCAAAAATCGTGAAAAAACATTTATCACCACTTCAAGTGATATAAGTTGTATATATATATATATATATAGAATCATGAAACCAAAACCCCAAAAAGTTAGTCTTGTGAAAATAGGAGTGGTAAATTTGAAATATGTACCACCATAAAAAAACGAACAGATTACAGCACAAACAACGGAAAGAGAATGTCTGTATTTGTTTTTTTATGGCCACCTCTGTGTGGAAATGCTGGAAAGGAAGAAAATAAGGTGAGTAAAGAATCAAACATGGTTAGAAATATGAAAAAATAAATTTGTTGTATACGTAAAGATAATTATGAGAAATTTACCTACCGGATAAATCAATGCTAGTAGACTGTCAGGTTAAGAAAAAACGAAATTTGTCGTTAGAAATCTATTGAGGAACATA
The DNA here is from genome assembly GCA_032358235.1 of Odonthalia washingtoniensis. NCBI lineage: Eukaryota > Rhodophyta > Florideophyceae > Ceramiales > Rhodomelaceae > Odonthalia > Odonthalia washingtoniensis. The sequence goes on along the minus strand of JAULBU010059581.1, from coordinate 24,310 downwards.
GTATGTAAATGTGTTATTGTGCATATATAATGATTAATATAGTTATGACTTTCTGTAGAAAAAGAAATGTGAGCAGCCAAATTACCGAATTTTGGTGAAACCCCAAACAACCCTAACGAAGTATGAATACGTCGGGATGTGAGTTATTGTTACGTCTTCAGCAAGGCAGTCCGGTCCTCAAACAAGAATAGACACTTTGACTGAAAATGTCTGGGAGAGTTGTAGAGATGAAAAGAAGTACGAGATATCACCACTTGTATATATATATCTAGAATCATAAAACGAATACCAAAAAAAGAGTATTGTGAAAATGGGAGTGGTGAATATGAAATATGTACAACGATAAAAAAACCAAGCATAACCCAGGACAAACTATGGAAAGAGAATGTCTGTATCTGTCTTTTCATTGCCACCTCGGTGTGGAAATGCTGGAAATGAATAAAGATGGAAACTAAAAAAGCAAACATGGTTAGAAATATGAAATAATAAATTTGTTGTATGCGTAGAGATAATTATAAAGAATATAGATACCGAATAAAGCAATGATAGTAGACTGTCAGGTTGCGAAAAATAGAAAGTAGTCTTTAGAAATATGTTGAGAAAGATGTGAATGTGTTATTGTAAAGATGAAAAGAAGGAAGAGATACGGAAGGAAGGAGAGAAGAGTTGATAAAACGGCACACTCTGGGAATGGTACTGTTAATAAAATTGACTTGGACGGTCCATTGCGTGAGAATTTTAAATAAATTTGAAGGTGCACCAAGTTTGTGCCTTTTTCAAGTGTCATGATTATTGTTAAAAAATTAATCAAAAAATTGATAGGACCATTTGAAGACAATTAATACGACCATTCGAAAAAAAAATGATACGGAATATGAATCAATTATCTTCAAATAGTCCTAGATTTATTTCAAATTATTATTATTTTGAAATCTATGACATCTGGAATGCCATGAAAGATGTGAATATGAAACTGAAATAGGTACCTATTACTGTCGGATAAAATTTTACATGTAATGCACATGTAACGGTGGAATGTAGTATGTAATTTCTGAAAGTTGATAAATCCGTTGATACAGAATTTAGGCTTGATATGTAGTGATATACCGGTATAAAACATAAATTCGAAACCAATAAAAATTAGACTCGGGAGATCAATGCTACTTTTCATTTCTTGCTGTCAGTCTTAGTATTGGTATCAATTTTCTTGAAGTACTATCAATAGCAGTAGAATGGAGCAGTCATCGACGATTCAATCACGTAATGGTAACGGTTCTGCAAAAAGAAGGGCCGGTCCTGGGAAGTTGACGCGTTCTAATAAAATTGGGGGTCAGGAAATCCCACCCAAGTTTGGTCTGGTTCGTGATACCACATGGTCCAGTATTATTGAACAAGTTCCTGACTGTTTCCGTGGCAATTCTGGATTGCAAATTTGCAGAAAATGCAATCAAGGAAATCCTTGCAATAATTTGTGACGATGACTTTGATGCGGAACTATTCAGGTTGCAGGTAGGATCCCTAGGTGCATGTAAGGAAAAACAGAAGAAGTTATTGAGACGTATCGTGAAGGAAATGGCAAGACAATTGGGAGACTGTCCGTATTCACTTCTTCGGAGGGACAAATTATTATGATATCATTCAATAAAATATATCTTTCTATAAAAGTTATGACCGCGTATAGGAACACGTTACAGACGTAAAAATGTAGATCTTTACCATTAAAATCAATTACGTTGTTTTTGTTCGACTTGTATACTTTTTATGTACTTCATTTTATTTATTTTTTCCAAGTTCATTGACTTTTCGTCAATTTCCACAACTTCAATTTGCAGTTTCGCGTATTTTTAGCGACATTACTGCAGGACGACGACAATGTGCAAATTAGTTGTAATACTTCTATTCTAGTAAAATATACAAAGATTATACTTGTACTGTGTGCCGCTGGAATTCTAGATACATTTGATAACCATATGTTATTGAGATTTTTACGAAATCATAAGCAGATATCTACAAAAAATGTGTTTGGTGGAGATATCTCGGCACGGTTTCGAACGGTGCCGAGGTGAGTCACCAACAATATTGAACTGTAGCTTGCTGTCAATATTTCTCCAAGCTGTTTAACAGAGAATCTATCTTGAAATAATTACATTCTAAAATTCCATCTGAAATTTAAAAAAAACCAAAAAAACTTTTTAATTTTTGGCAAAAAAATGCCAAAAATTAAAAAGTTATTTCTTGGTCTTTTTTTTAATTCCAAATGGAAATTTGGAATACTAAAAATCGTAATGTTATTGAAGTAATCTGCTATATTGTTAATATATATTTATTTCTCCATATTCTTCTCTATTACAGATGAATATGCATTGGTACATGTAGACCGCACTGAATGATAGATATAGTTTCTGTTAATTTCATCACTTCATTTTCATGAACCACACATTCAACAATGATACATGGATAAGCTGAATCAACTATGAAATATTTCAAATTGAAGAACTATGCACCAGTTGCATTGTTCGTCTCTACCCTTTAGTTTATAGTAAGGTATGCTGTTAGAACATATATTACGTTTGAACGTATTGCATTTGTACACGTGTGTTTTTATAACATCACTTGATGTTCATATTAAAATAGGGCTTACAATGTTGCCCTGGTAATGCAGTCATTTATGGAAAAAGGAAGACATATTCAATGTGAAGTACGTGCATAGCATGCAACTAGGTACTATATCGATGTTAGAACGTGAATAAGTATCATACTTTAGTAAAAATGCCAACGTTTCAATATTCAAACAGAAGTTCTACGAAATCCTTTACAGCCGATATTAATATGAAAAAACATAAGCGATCTTGTATGTTCTCCATAAAACGTAATCAAACAAAACGCAGATGTGAAATTTGCATGCAGGGGATAATTTTAATCCCAGATCTATATATGGATGTACAGTAAGTCATGGTGAAGGTACATCCGTGTCAAATATACCCGACAGTTCGGATGGCTTATGTGCAATAAATATTGTACAAGAATTTGCGGATTCAATTCAAGAAGATCGGTCCACATACAACAACCACATTTAACCAGATCAACAATAATATCAATATGAATTACTTACTATCTCTGAGAACATTCTATCGATCGTAGATGTTATTGGTGTGAAGAACGGGCCCATATTTTTATCGTTGCTTTGTGATGATATTTTTGACATGAAATTGTTCCGCGAAAAACTGTCTACACAAAATCTGTACCTAGAAGAGTGCAACAATGACATCTACTCGCATTTAAAAGACGATGGGTTCACCAAAGTGGAAATTCCAAGTACAGCCAATTCGGAAATTGGATAGTCTTACATTTATTTAAATAACGTTGTTAATGTAATTTGAAATCAAACTAGCTTAGGTTCAGAGCAAAATGTAACCTTTAGTCCATTAACACCTAGAAGCGACAGGATTTCGCACCCAATGGAAACAAAACAGACACAAGTTCTATATAACAGATTGAGGGAAGGTATATGCGGACCGAGAGATATAAACCTTGTATGGAATGACAATAGCACAGGTCGAACCAAGGGTGGTAAATATTGTGTAGAGTTCATACAGATATATACATATAAAACCGCTACAACATTAAAAACTTACTCGTCGCATATCAAATACATGTCACGTTACTTAACTTTTCAGATAAGTTTCGTCGGTATCTTATCGATCATGGTCATACATTGGTTTGTTTCTTCCAAATTGGTTTCCAGAAAAAGGATTCAAAAGACAACGAAGACTGCTAGATTGACTGGAAAGAACTGTATGGTCACGTACAAGTCGTAGACTACATCCCATCAACACCTTCATGATCAGGTCGTGATAAAAGAATGACCACTCTTCATCAAGCTATGACCATTTCCCTAAAACTTTTGCTAGAAAAATCAAATGCCGTATTTCCAGTAATACAGGAAAATATTTCGATGGCATCTATTCCAGTTAATCTACTCGTATTGCTGTGATATCCCGGAAACTAAAGCTATGTCTGCTGTTCGACACAATTTCACTCCTACAAAACCTTGTGTTCGTTACATGTCTACAACAACAGATATGAAAATGTTACATGTCTGCCCACCTAGAACAATGGAATCCATGCTGGTAGCCAGAGAGAAATTTGTGTCTCTTGTACATATTTCAAATTCTCCTCAGGCTAATCATGATCGAAAAGATAGTCCAGGGCAGGCTGCAAAATGCCTTCATGGTATATCAATGCCGTCGTGGGTGACAATATGGGAGAATGTATCTATTTTATACCCACGACTTCTTTGCTCTGGAATTTTTAGCTCATTCACATATGAACCATTACACAACCTTCATTTTGGAATCTCGAAGTTAATCAAGACGAGCATGATGAAATACCGATCCAGTCCTCGAATAACCACAAATACAGGGAATCCGTTACGTCTTCGAAACCCTTTCCAATCTATGCGTATAAAACTGTTACGAACATGCAACTCTCTTCTAGCAGAAATTGAGAACCATTTTGCACCTCCTGGTGTACAAATATATTTTTCTACCAAAGAGAAATCACAGACGTTGAATGGACTGTTTCAATAAACTTCCATAAGGAGAATGTTGAAATGGAAATAGTACAGAGATCTTGACATTTCATTTCCCTTCGTTGGAGGTTTCATAGATAATATTACAGGATTTCAAAACGAAGCACCACTCTCATAGATAACTACTCTTTACTCAGATACTATGTTATCCCTACTTTATGATAATAAAAGAGACGGATGGTCACAATACGAAATCACGAACGCTGATACAAAAATAAGGCATATGAAAGAACCTATTATAATAGGTTCGACATTTGGCACCCTTTGTGGCAATTGTATATATACATTGAAGTTTCATATGATAGATCACATCGTAGAAGATATTCAAGCAATTGGGAACTTGGCTATGCTGGATGTCTCTCCGTATAAACATTTTAATGTGTTTATACAACAGTTTTACAGGTCGACTTCGAAACTTATTGCAACACGACTGGATGAAACTGTAACCAACATCATTTGTTTGGCAGACAAATCAACCTCCAATTGAAATATTTGACAGTGATGAGGCATAATTTGGAAAAACCAAGAAATCTGCGTAGGGGAGTCGTCCAAAAGTAAAGGGACCCTGAAGGGGAGACATGGCAAGGAGCGTCAAACTGTTTCTACAGTTAAAATAAAGGACAGGAATATTTCATCAGATGATGAGTATCCTTTGAAAGATGACCATCCCAATTTCAATGATGCTGTATCAACTGTAATACCTTTCGAGTATGAGGCAAATATTGAAATCGTGGATAAAAGGTCACGGGTGAAGATCGCAGAGGATCAACTGCTACATATCCGACGACGACCTGCACACCGTTTTGATAAATCGGAACGAATAGTTTTGAACATGCAGTCCGCTGCTTCTGGAAATGATATTGAGGTTCACGAGTCTGACCCTATACTATTTCTGAATTCAACTTCTATTCCTGGTGGCCATCGAGCAAAGATTTATCTCAACATGGAACATATTATGTTTATCTGACAAATGGTATAGTTACGCAGCAGCCTAATTGAGTTAACGGATCTTGGTTTCGCATGTGATGATAATGTGGAAAATAATTCGAATTATTCTTTCAAGCTTATAGACAGAGGGCCGGCCGCTTCTTACTTCTAGTCGAAGAGTAGGGGAGTGATGAAGCAAGGATATTACATTCTGGAAGACATGGCGGATACCTGCAGGAATGTTCCAGCAGGGATTATGAGAAATCTGAAAATACCTTCTGATTATTTGCAACAACCTCTACAAGACCTCTACAACGCTGTGTATGAAACATTTAATGGTGAGGAATATCATTAAAAAGAGGATAACCGAAAACTGTGGTTCCCAATTGTGAACAAAGGGGAATTGGTAGTAGATGGAGAAGATATAAAAAATGTTTAGATCGCTTTTCTTTCACAAGGGGGTTATTGGAGAATCCTTTTGAAACTTCAGAAGAAACGATATGGATTACCAATAGAATAGCTGCACTGGATGTTTAGCTAGCTTGGATTGCTACTCTTTCTGAGTTGGCTAACAGAAGACAGTGTCCATCATAATTCCCCAATAGTGGCGGCTGGTTCCTTCTCACTGGAAAAACCTGTCTGACCAGGCTGGTAATAACGACTTTCTTGTCCGAGTTGAAGGTTCCCCCGGTTTTTTCAGATTGAAACTGCTCAACAAGAAACGTCCCTTTGGACAACTCCAGGTTCCCATCTTTACGTTCAGTATGAAGAGGAAGCAAGCAAGATAATATCATCTGGATTGGTCTTGAAATAAACTACTATCCATCCGTACTCCGTTCTCGTTGTATGTGGATTCTTTCAACATGCTGGCACTGGACGGAGAGGTACTCATCCCCTTCGATACCATATGTACTTGATTCTGGACGAAAGTCAAATGAAGGATTCTCTGTATTATGCTTATAATGGAAGTTTCAGGAAAGATGTTTAATAGCCACCTTCAAGAAGTATCTCTTAAGACAACTCCCATGGATGTTAGAATTGTGATTCAGATGATGGGTACACCAATAATGACAATTTGGTAATTAAACCCGTAGGAGGTTCTGAGCCCGTTTTTTGCGAATTTATGAGTGACAGTACAAATTTCATTGTACTGTGAAAGAATCCATGACTTCATGGATCAAGAAAGTAAACCGCGGGATGTGATGTGTTTCGTTTTTTGGAGCGTGGAGCGTGGAAATTATAAAACGTACCACCCACGAATTTCAATAATTTCTGTTATTTTCAGTGTGGGGTGGAAGCAATATGAGGTAGTAATGTAGGGTTTTCATAATCAACTTCTCGTATGTCGTCTTTATGTAACCAGCAAGCGGTGAGGAAATGAAAACATTGGACGGTGGTACCGTTTTTTTGGGGGCGTGGAAAATTTGAAAACGAACCACCCACGAATTTCAATAGTATCTGTTATTTTCAATGGGGGAAGCAATATGTAGTGGTAATGTAGGGTTTTCATAATCAATTTCTCGGTCTGTCGTCTTTATGTAACCGGCAGGTGGTGAGGAAACGAAAATCTCGGAAAGTGGTAACATTTTTGGACGAAAACAAAGAAAGCAAGAAAACGTTCTGAATTGTGGTCTACATGTCCGTAAGTCATGTCTTGTCTCATTTTGTTAAATGGGTCTGCACCTTATATGTGAAATATTGTGTGCGGACGAAGGCGTACGATAACAAAATAACTAACTACATAATACTAACATTACTACAAGAAGGGGAAAAGAACTGGAATAAAAGATGGTTTGTGCTGAAATGACAGCAAAACTGGCGTTCATAACGGAATCGTAGAGGTAATAAACATTGTGAGTGACGATGGAAACGAATGCAAACAAACAGAAAAAGAAGCATCTGTTGAATGCCATGAAAATGAATTAATTGAAAAGGAAGAAAACGTATGCGAACATACAAATAAAACTCCATGTGTTGAACAAGAAGAAAATGAAATAACTGAAAAGAAAGGAGAAAAGGTGCATGAAAGCGATGAAGATAACGATAATGAATATACGTGGGATATAGACTATAGGCGGTGAAAGACAAGGGTAGAATACATGCGACGACGGAAGTGTATGCAGAAAATTATGGATAGCGGTCTGAGAATACCTTCGCAGTATTTTTCAGGATAATACCGAGATCTGGACATCGTAATAGAAGTGATTGAAATTGAGGCTGATAAACAAATTAGAAAGAAATAGTTGGCGAGATGGAGAAAGAATTGGTATTTAAGTAGGGAGCTGGAAATGGAACGTAAAATACAAGACGTGTATCACGGTAGAGTTAGGTGTTCATCTGGAAGGTTGGGGTGAAAAGGAAGCTTGAGGGAGGGTTTAGTGTGGTGAACGGTAACCAGAAAAGGGCAAGGATATGACTGGGTTGCCGACATCAACAGCATGTGAAGGGAATATGAAATTAATTGTTGTTGTTAAACAGGAAGTGGAAGGATAGTCATTGCCATTTATGCCTCGGAAACGTGTCGTGACGGCATAGATGGAATTGAAGAAGGTAAGTAATGATGTTTTTTGGTTGGGAAATGAAAAAGGTTGTGTCGTAAAGCATGATATAGCATCATCAAGAAAATTTGACATGGTAAATAATGAAAAAAGTCCGGATGCAATGGTGGTGCGGAGAAATAATGGTTACGGTGGATTAACAGATGGGGATAATTTTGTGGAAAAAAGGAGATAGTGCACGGACAACGTGTGTGTAATGATGATTATGTGCGTAGAGAGGTGGAAATAAAGAAGGACAAAGTATAATAGGGAATGTGAAACATTCCCTTTTGAAAAAATTAATTGATATTTTGTTTGGGAACGTTGTGTGAATATGTGATACGTGGTGAGGGTAATGTGAGTATATCACAATTTTTTGGAGGGATGAAACGGGAATATGTATACTCATAAATTGTAATATAATATATCTGTTGTTATGGTCATCTGTATTCAGTGTAATGATAGAAGTATTTGTAATACATTTTGAAAAATGATTTTTTCTACGAATAGTTCATAATCATGAACAAATTACACACGTATCCAATCTGTCAGTGAGAAAATAAACGAAAATACAAAACAATTATGAGATATGCTAACCAATTATTTCAATTTATCACAGTTTGTGAAGTTATTTGTTCGCCGGTTGTCTCTCACCACCTTCCGCGTAAGTAACATGTGATTCACATGGAAATTTTCTCACATCAGCAAGCGCCATAAGTGACGACAAAGACTTCTTCAATGACTGAACGAGCTTCAGAGAATGCGTCACCTCCTTCTCAACCACACAACACGTCATTTGCGAATGGAATTGCATCTTCGGATAAGGTGATGGTTCAAGGTGATGGCTCTAGTACGAATATTTGTGATAAATCTAGTACATCTGAACGTGGTCATAGTTTAACATTGAAAAATGAATGTATAGAACCTCCTTGTTCGTCTCCTACACGCAGTAAAGTAGCAGGAGTGGCAATGAAATTAACATTCATGTCACCAGTATCACCACACTCTTTAATTAATCAATATGATCCAGAAAAATTATATATCATAATGTTTACTTTATATATAATAGCAACATTATTGTTAATCCCAGCAGTGTCGAGGTCGCGATTGTCAATATAACAAGTCAGCACATCCCATTGATGTTCTGCAATGGCAAGGACAGAATATTACATACAACTTACAAGGAATGTCCCTTCCTCATTTTTTGTTTAAGGTTTCCAAGCTTATTCAAAATCTGGGATTTTGTTGGAAAGTCATTCGGTAAATCATGAACCTCAATTCCCAGCACCTCCATAATTTTTTGTCTGATGAGACGCGGGGAAATATCGCAACTATCAAGTATTATACGAATACTTTCATTGGCATAAACCTTCAGCATAAATTTTCGATATGAACTTCCAGTTCCATCCCTTGTCTGCATATCCTCCAATTTTCTCTGCCCCGCAACGTTCGGAAGATCATTAGATTCAAAATTTACTAATGGTTCTTCATTAGTTCCACGTACGGTATCATTTCTCAATTTTTTATAGACATTACTGGACATTCATTTATTGTGTCAGGAATTGGTAACGGAAGCACAGATTGAGCTTCTGCCTGAACCATTACTTTCTGTAATCGCCTGTATTTTGATATTCTCTCGGTGATTTGTTTCTCAGTAGGGAGTATGTATTGATGAGGATCTGCAATACGAGTAGCATTCCTCATCATGGCAGTACTCATTTCCTTACCTGTTTCAACTGTCCCATGTCAAACCATTGTTTGATTTGTTCATCATATTTAGAAACAGTGTTTATTCCCCTCCCCTCACCTCTTCTTTCCTTGATTGCCCACCCTTTCTTCAATTTAATGTTACTTTCACACAGCTCACATCAACCCCTTTCAGCAAAGGATGTGGGTCAGCCCTAGTTTACAAATGCTCACACCATCTCCGTAGATTGCTTTACATTCCAATTCAACACCCTTTTTCACAGTACTGCTATCTTCCTTTCAATTACTATTGCATGTCTACACATGTTCATCTTTCTTTTTCTCATTCCTATACCTGCGAAAACAACTCGGACATGAAAATTTGTCAGTGTTGCTCCAACGTCTTATTAGGAACTTTTTAGTTACATTTCCGCTGTTAATAACTTTAATTCTGCGGTCTCCTTAATGATGTTATCTGTTCCATCTTCTTCCACATTTTCCACGACTACATCCTTATCGTCACTCAACGATAAATCTTCATCAGATTCATCAAATTCAAGCTCCGCTTCCACATCGTTCACTGCGCTATGTTAATGGATTATGTTACACCTCTTCCATTTATGAACAACGTTCATGTGTACTATTGAAACCCCAGTTTCAGTACCAATAAATAAACTATGTTCCTTTCCAACCACGAGCCGATTCTGTACTACTCTGATTGCGTCAACCTTGTCCGTCAGATTGACACACGGCGTACATCGTCCATCATTCGACAGTGCAGTCATATTTTTATCTAAAATATCTCAATGTGTACCTTTTTCATTATACTGCATCCATTCGCTATCATATTCAAATTCCACTCTGTGTTCATTATTTGAACCAACAGTATTACGAGCATCGTCTCCGTCCATATCATTAGACACTCCATCTACTCTACATTATTTTGTAGAATACCTCGTAAACAAATACCTACGGAAAGTTGAATATGAATACTCGTAACATTTCACATCAAATTTTCCGCCATTTCTTCTATGAAAAACATTTTCCGCTACATTTCCAAGTGATGCCAAACCTTTTTTCCCAAATTTCTATTTTGAACCATTTTCTATTCACTTCAATCACTTCAACAGCCGTGTTACATACTCCACCTTCGTAAGTAAAGGCCTCAACAACATCAGCCAGAACAATAACATCGAGTTGACGATCAGTTGCAAATCGAAGCAGATGACGTTTCGCAATAGCGAAATGAGCGTCAACTATGTTTTTACCATCTTGTGCCGCTCGGTGCAGTATACCGTCCAATATAAAATTTTGATTGTCACAGATGTGCACTGCCATCGCTCCAAACAAATCATTTTTATAGCACCGTGTATTATCTGTGACAATCTATATATTCACACATTTTGGTAGTTCCATTCGTATACAGTGCAACAATGCCTCCAGGATACTGACTGTCTCGATACATTCCTGCGTTGTATCATTGTTAATTTTATAGTGAACAAAAAATACTTCAAGAATGTCTTTCGTCTGTATCCCTTTCTCATTTCTACTGTCACTATCATCACAGATACCATTCCTATCTTTGATACAATGCCCATTGCGTCTATTCGTTCTATTTTTTCTTTTTCTTTCTCTATGTTCTCCCTTTCCAACTGTTCCGTCCCACAATAGAAAACACCACTGCCATGCCACGACATTTCTCGTTTTCCAAAGAATGGTACCGTGGATTCGCGGTGGCGTATTGGTTCCAACTTGATTTTGTAGTCCATGAAAATTACACACTTCTTCCCACTCTCATTCTTTTTCATATCACTCATTACTTCACCAATTCTTCTTTCCTGAACCACTGACCCATATAAAGGCATAATTTATTTATAGAGTCCATAATGACTACTTTCGCATTTTCGCTCTTTTCATCTACCATTTCACTAATGTCATTGACACACCCAAACACAGACAAACATTCATCACACTTTCCACTTCGTTCTTCATCACCATGACCACCAAGTAGCGCATAATTCAAATCATGAATTGGATCTGCGCTACTATTCGTGATGTGGGTTATTTAAATATATTTAAGGTACTCTGTGATACCTTTCAACTTTGAAAGTGCTTCCCTTTGCCTCTCCCCTTCAACAACCTCCCTCTCTACCATGACTGTCATGTTGGCTATATTCTCGTGTACCGATCCGTTAAAAATATAGTCAACACATGATTTCCTTTTCACATCACCTTTAGTTATTTTTTAACAAATGATGAAAAAGTGTACGTCCTAGTTTCTGGAACAGAATTATCTTCCAACCAATACTTCCTCCACATACTCTCCACAGAAATTTTTCTAAGAACAGCCGGTATTTGTTAATCTCCCCATTACACATTACTCTTTACTGTCCCACGACATTATTTGAATGTTGTCGCCTTTTAGAATAAATTTAGCTGTCTGGTCAATTTCACCATCAGAAAAATGTCTACGTCCATATCTAAACTAAATCCCACCCATTTTTAATCATATCTAACCAATCTTCACGAGCCCATTTCCTTGCATTGCAAAATGCACCACTACTTTTAGAATGTTCACCACCCTCCACTTTTCCTTCAGCACGAATTCCTGTCTCATCCAATGTCATCATGGTAGGATCATCAATATTCAATTCTTCATCTGTAACTTCACCATCTTTCTCACCATCCTTTCAATCGGCAACCCATTCAGTGGCAACTCCTCTTCATCACACTGCAACAATTTGTTATCAATGAGACGTTGGACATCAGCCCCAGAAAGGTGTACGCACAAACATGTCCTCAACAAATGTTTTCCACACTCCATCACCTCACCTTACCGAGCACAGTTATCATACTATCAACCAATTTAACACTTCTACACTTTTCTTTCATCAATTCTTCATAAATTCTCGCCCCATCCAGTGGAAATATGACAGCAAAGATCTTCCTCGCACATATCTCTGCTGTCTTAACAAGTGCCTTCCTGCATTTTACAGGCAACTTCCTCATTGTTCCGTATTTTTGTAACTGTCGAGGCATTTTTGAATGCAAACCTTGTTATCTTTCATTGCTCAAAAAGTCAACGTGCATTCTTAGAAAATACTTTCTTCCGCGCCTTGTGTTCATCAAGCATCTATTTTACGTCAATCGTTACAAAGTCCATTGTTTCCGTCACAGAATTTGTTGTTCCAGGTTCAACAGCATCCATTTCATTTCCCGCAGATTCCAAAAATATAAAAGTGTTAGTAAAGTTTATTGAAGTTTCCGCCGCTTATGTATGGTTCATTTTTTTGACCTGTTTATTGGTCACCGTAACATTCCATGCACCATGTAGAGTATTCCACTTACCATGTGAACCTCCAGTCCAATACATAAATTTCTAATCCCAAAATTTGTGGCACGCTCCTTTCCAAAACAAGGTTTTTACCTCTCTCCAATTAGAACGTTACGTACGGTTAAAATCTATAAATTACGAGACAATGGCCTTCTTTTCTTTGTTCCTTGCCTTTAACTATTTTTTGGACGAAACAATATATATTTGTAGATTTCCTTCTACTGATAGCCACACACTTCCACTTCCTCCGCGTAATATGAGATTACTCTGCCTGATCCAGTTCTGTATTACACAGCACAAATAATAGACGTGTTGCAAGGCTTCTGTTAAACTCGTTCTTGATGCTATTCATACACTCCTCTGTTGTCGACTATTATAGTATCAATTTTTTTCATAAATGACAGAATGCCATTCCCCTGCCCCACTTCACACTTCACAAATTCTCTGAGGCATATCGGGACACTGTCCCGTTTGGGTCTTTTCTACATTCTGCTACTGGCCATTTCTCATGACTATTTTCACACTCAGTCTGTATTGGAAGTACCGAGCTTTGTACCTGCAACAATTGGGCTGCATTTCCAATCAACACGTAATTATTTTCCTGTAAAGCCTATGTAACACACCAAAAAACGCACACATAACAAAGAGAAATACAAATAAAATAATATCCTGCACGAAGTGTACCTCCTCCTATTTTCGTGCTGAAAAAAGTACGGTATCACATTTTTGATTGACCCTACTGTAACTGGTAGTCATCATGACGATACCGTAATCACCTTTACAATACTTTACAGCTACTTCTATGATGTCACGCTCTTTTTACGTTAGCATTTAATGTGTGTTCGGCGAACAATGGAGAAGAATAATGGCAGTAGCATACAGTACATATGCTACTGCCATTATTCTCCTCTTCATTGGCCTCTGCCTGATTTTTTCATAATACGTGTACAGGGTGAACTTTTTTTCTGTTTCGCATACATCACATATCCACATATTTCAACACCCCTTTTTTCACACTCGAAATGGACGGATATTGTTATCATGCAATAACTGCATCTCTGATTAATCTGATACGCAACAACTTGAAAAACCAGACTCAGACGCTTCTATACATATAATTTTTATTAAAATTGGACAAAGTTGGTCGTCACCACACCCACTCCACATACCTTTGAGCTGTAGACATGCCATATCCATTTTGATTTTTTGGTTAAAACAAAACTTTTTTGTACAAAACTTTTTTCCCCACTGTATGACAATGTTTCCGCTGTATGACAATGTAACGTCACAATGTAACGTGCCATGAAAACTTACATCTAATTTTCATCTAATTTACAAGCTAATATTCATAATTTAATTATGAATATTGGTTTGTAAATTAAAACTATGGGTGGAGTTACCCGATCATAATTAAATTATGACTATTGCGCTTAATTTACTAAATCCATAATGGCGAACTGATTTTTAGCTTTTTGGTCTAAGGTGTGGGAAGATCGGTCTTATCCCACGACAAGGAAGAAAGACAGGTTGAATATTGTTACAAACAGTAAACACCTTCAGGGTACCGACAAGATCACCCCGTCCCAGGGTGGGTGGTGGGAAAAAAAGAAATAAAGGAAACCACTCCGTGAGCGGTAGACTTACGTAGGGTCGAGATGGTGGAAATTGGAGAATTCGACTTGCGCGTCGCGAAAACTACGCGATCGTAAAGGCAGAGGAAGGATTAGGGAGGTAGAACTTGGTTTCCTGTTACGATTCGGGTCGTTGCGCGAGAGCTTAGTGTTGGTTGTTCTCCGGTTACTGACGTGGAGAAACTATGGCTTATAGTTTCGCAGTTTACGGCCATCTCTATTTGCCAGGTGTTTCATCCATATGCTACAAAGGGTGTTTTCTTTCATCAAAATTGTTATTGTGCTTAATTTACTAAAGCAATAATGGCGAACCGATTTTTAGCTTTTTGGTCTAAGGTGTGGAAAGATCAGTCTTAGCTCCCGACAAGGAGGAAAGACAGGTTGAATAGTGTTACAAACACTAAACACCTTCAGGGTGCCAACAAGGTCACCCCATCCCAGACCCGACTCGGTCTCATACGATCGTCTCTCAGAGCACCGGGCGCGCATCCAGGAAGAAGCAGATGAAGTAGCAGGTTCCAAGATGTTGAATGCCAGGGTAGAAAATTTAGAAGAATCGCGGCATAGCCCGAAAGGCCACTTGGAAAGATAATTGAAAGAAATTAGCGCCGTAGAAGCAGAAAGAAGCGTGAATGAAAGTAGGGAAGGCAGGCGATAGCTAAGAAGTGTCACGAGATAGTTTGTCGGCCAGGTTCATGTTTGAACGAATGTGAAGAAAAACGGGGCGGATTTGCTGAGATATCGAAAGCGCTGCGAAACGACTGCAGCGAATGAGAAGCGAAAATTTCAAAGACCTGCCTTCGGAGAGGGCTGCCAAGGTGACGGAATAATCTGATAAAATACCACTCTGGTGCCGAAAGCACCGTGACGAGCGACACAGTCAAGAGCGAGGACTGCTGTGGATGCTTCAAGCTCTCTGATATGAGCAGCGCGATATGTAGTTGAATGCTTGTTGCGGTTTCATTTTTGTAGAACGGCAGTTCTCCAGGAGTGGTTTCGAACCATATTTTTAAGGAAGATGTCATCAGGGGTGCGATTTTTGGTCGCTATGTGGAACTGCTCGATGGACCACAGGCGGTGGGTGAGGTGGGGATTGACTGCGGTGAAGACGACGGCTCCAGAGAGAGAGGAAGCGTCGAACGCTATAATGGTGCAGTGCAGAGGGGAGTTGAGATTTAGGATGAGAGCGGGGATGAGGGATATAATGTTAGCCAACTCCGATCGCTGATGGAGAGATGGGGTAAAGGTTGAAATGATGGGAGTGTCTCCGATGAAAGTTGCAGAAAGGGTGGATATCTGAAAGCTAAGTTCAGTGTTGATAGAGATGGCCTGACCAGGATGGTGGGCCATATGAGATTGCTGAGCCAGCTTTTCCATGTAGAAATTTTGACGGGCGATTCCGGGTGAGTGGAAATGGCTAGAAGGAGCTTCTCGGGTTTTTTGGCTTCCAGTTTGATGGTTAAGGTGCGGAGGTTGATGGAGAAGCCGATGAAAATTATATCAGTCTCTTCGGGTCGATGAAAAGCTGAGGATTTTTTGGGAGGGATATGGAGTCCGGCTACGCTGAGCAAGATGCGGATGTACCGGTACTATTTGTTCGACAGAGCGTGAGGACAATCTGCGAGGATTATCGACACATCATCTATGATATGGCAGATGAGTGGAGCCAAGAGTGAAATAGTACAGGGGCGGCCGCAGCATGGAGTAATTGCGGATGCCTCGTAATGGGAAAGGGTAGGCGCGACGAGAGGAGCAAACGATACGAGGTCCTGATGATTTGAGCGACAACTTCATGTGCCAGCGTAACTGACCATGTGAAGCCCATTGGGAGCGCAGCCTGACGTGGGCGAAGCATTGTATCGCCTTGGAGGTTGGGTGGATGTAAATTTGAGGAAACCTGAGCGCGCAGCGAAGGGGGGAGAGAATTGAGCGATATCTCAGGAAGGGGAAAAAGATCGGATAGGTTATGGGTTAATGTAAGATTATAAAACATGTTTTGTATATCGAAGTGAAAAGAGGAAAGTCAATGATTAGTTGGGGAGATCTGAGCGAAGTGGGAGGGGTTAGGAAGGAGAAGGAGTGGCGGAAAGGGCGCGAAGGCATTCAAGATACGGGGTCAGGAAATCAGCCGATCCGAAAAGAATTTCTTTTCCACCGTGAAGGATGTAAGCTCCAGCTGAGATGCATATCGCGAGAGGGGCGTGGGCTGGTCGTCGCATGCTCTCCAGTAAAGAAGTCCGGCGTTGTGGAGATGGTGAAGGAAAGCTTTGTATTCCTTGTCTTGGAAGTGAGTGACAGGTCTGGGGAGGGTCGGACGATATAATGTGATTGCCGATATTACTGACGCCGCGAACGTATCGTGAAACCCAGAGGTCATGGAAACTTGAAGGGGGCAGGTAGAAGCGATATCCATTTGGCCGCGTGGAGAGGATTTGGTTGTGGGAAGGGCGATGGTAGAGCGAGTCTCTTAGGGCTTATGTTATAAAAGGCGCCCCGCTTGAAAAGGTCGGCCGGGTTGGAGGATGTTGTGCAAGCAAAGATGCAGCATGGTAGAGGTTTGAGGAGACTTGAGGAGATGGTGAGGCAAGGTTGGTGGCGAAAGGGGTAAGAGATTGTATGGGAGCGAAAGGAATGGATGGCTTCGCATAGATTATGTTGTCCCTGATGCCGATGAAAGTTTGAATCTGAGCCGAGATGCGGCAGGGGGGTTTGAGACGAAAGGAAGAGGAGGGGCCCAGATAAAGCTTATTAATTGTGCGAACTAAGGCATCAAACGAAAAGAAAGCGTTAGAGCGTAAGGTTAGTTGAGAGGTGATACCCACAGAATTTGGGAGAGGGTGAAAGGGAAATAAAAAGTGGTCAGGCGGCGCTCGAGCGGATGAAGAGACTATTTGAAAGGGTGTTTGGGGTTTTTTTGTGGATAGAAGTGGTCAGTTTTTCAGGGGAAGTCTGAATTTTGAAGCTGCGAGTCATGCGAGTATCCGTCATATCGTCTATCATTTAGTCCGAGATTACCTGCTGTGGCTGAGATTCGGGGAAATACGACCATGCTTCCCATGCCATCAATTTGTCCGCGAATAAACGATTTGCGACCCCTGGTTCCATTTTGACTATGACATAAAGCCTGTGAAAGACGACTTCGAGGCATGGATAGGTGGAGACTGCCTCTATTGGGGATGGGAACCCGATCAGAATCAAGTGAATACCCCTTTCCAGGGTATGTGCCTCCATCTTGGCGTAGGATGGGCGCACATCGGATGTGGGATTGGGCAGGGATTTGAAGAAGCTTTGGATGTACATCGGGGGACTGTCGCCCGTCTGGAGGAAAATGGCAAGTAATCGCGCGGCGTACCTGTGATGTACAAGGAAGTTGCACGCCGCCTGGTCTTTCCGCGGGTATGTTGACAAGGCTTGGCGTATTAACTACTCATCTCAAGAAACCTGCCCTTCACATTGTACTCGCTTTCTTGGGGCTTTGTCGTCCTCGTCGTCCGAATCCCATATGCCAGAATCGGGGGGCAGGGGAGGGAACGATTGGCATCCAGTGGGATAGAAAACGGGGGCGTCGTGGATAGTGGGTTGGCGAGGGCGTGGAGGAAGTCTGTGCTACGTGCAGAATGGAGACTATATCAGAAAGGACGCCCGGCGTTGCCTCCGCGATATTGTGCGGAGGGTTCGGGAGATCTGGTCCAGACAGGGAGTGGTTTATGACCAAAGCCCAGATCTGATCATGAGACTTGTCGATGAAAGATCGTAGGAACTCGGTGGAGGCAGCGACGAGATCCTCAGTGGAAGTGGGGGGAATAATGTGTTAGCGGAACAGGTGGGGAGGAGGATGAAAAACGTGTGCGTTAGCAGGAAAAGAGGGTAGGGAAGTTATTGGATCGCATGCCGGTTGGTGGGAGAGAAGTAAGGTGGGGCAGTGTTAGAGCGCGGTGGGAGGGTATCGGTCACGGGGGTGGGGCCTGAGACCGAGGGCAGGTTGGTTAATGGCGGAGCCGGGTGAAGGTATGAAGGATCGTGCGCAGAAGGAGTCAGGAGAGTGAAGATAGGGGAATATTTCATGGGAAGCGGAGGAGGTTGAGGGGGTGGTGGAGGTTGATATGTACTAGCGAGTTATGAGGATAGAAAGTTAACTGTAGATGCATCGTGATGAGGACGGGCGATTGTTAGCGGAGAGGAAACCGGGGTAAGAGGAGGAAGCGCAGCTAATGGTTCGGAGACGGTTTGGGTTTAGGAGACTTCCGGTAGGGAAGGTGGAGGCGCCGTGATAGTGGAACTCCATGGTGTGGGGCCTGGGGTCGGAACATGTGCCATTGGGAATTTTTCGTGTTGGAAAATATAGGGGTTGAGGGAGGGGGTTCGTTATAAGAAGAATCAGGTAAATGGAAATGTTGCATGGGAGAAGAGGACAAGAATGTTGAGGGGGTTGAACTGAAAGGTTGTGAGAAAAAGTTATATATAGACATATATCGGGGAAGAAAGATCGGAGGACTGCATACGGCGGTCCAAATGATCCAAACGGAACTTGGAATAAGCGGGAAATTTGTGAAAACGAGCCAAGGACAATTTCTCGGCGGTGAGGGGCAAGAGAGGAAAAAGAGGGGTTTTGAAGGGTGTTAGGTAGGCGTGGGCACGGGCATGGGCATGGGCATGGGTGTGGGTGTGGGCATGGGTGTGGGCATGGGCCTGGGTGTGGGTGTGGGCCTGGGTGTGGGCCTGGGTGTGGGCCTGGGTGTGGGCCTGGGTGTGGGGGTGGGTGTGGGTGTGGGTGTGGGTGTGGGTGTGGGTGTGGGTGTGGTTGGGTGCATATGGGGAAATGTTTGGTATCTATGTGCTTTATTAAAAAAGAAACGTGTTTTCGTATTGTGCAATTAAAAATTGTTGTGAGTTAGGGGTTAAGCGGGAGGACAACAAAGAGCAGCCGTTTAGAACGTAGTGGCGCACGGACTGATGTTATTTCTATCGTCTTTCAATGTCTATCTGCTCTACCAATATTTTATTGAGGAATTCCTCAGTGGTGGCGCTGACACAGGGGAATGTATGTCGTACAATTTGCGTTTTGGAGGTTGAAAGAAGTAGAAACATAGTTAAACGCGTTGCGGGAGGACAGGGAAGTAAGACTGGAAAAAACAAGGCAGTCAGGCCTCGAGTGTTCGTGGGGAATAGAATAGCACGGTGCTTTAGTAGGGAGATAGCGGCGGGGCAGTTAAAGGATAAACATTGAAGCTATCCCAAATTTTTGTGCGTCTTGCGCTCGGAAATGGTGAGGGTGGCCGTTCCGGGAAGGAAGGAAGGAAGGCGTGAATAGTCGGGAAGGATGACATTTCTCCATTTAAGGGAGAAGATCTCACTTGGTCGAAAAATCCCAGTAAAACCTAAAACGAGGGCAAGCGCGGCCTCGGATTGTTGTAGTTCGATAAGCTTGGCAGGAAAAGCTGCAGTAAGTTGAGAGGTTAAGTTGAGAGGTTAAGGGGGTAGCGGATAGGGGTGGCGTAAGTCTATGCCACTCCTTGAAGGGTCAACAAGTCGTGTGAAGCTGGGGTTTCAAAGATGTGGCGATGAAGTAGATGATCGCGATGAGGTACCCCGTCTTTGACTTGTTCCCCGGCTTGGAGTTCTTGTCGAATTCGTCCTGTTTGTAATCTGCGATGATGATGTCCACGGCTTCAGGGTCGTGAAGGGGTAAGTCGTGGGTGATGGCGATGAAATTGTTGTAGATTTTTTATAAGAACTTACAGTGGCAGGGCTTAGGGTTGCCTGCGAAAGTCTGTTGGATTGCCAGTAAATTTCCGCCGAGGGGGGAGGAGGCGGCGGGATTACATGATGTGTGAAGAAAAAAGAAAAGAGAAAAAGAAGAAAGAAAGGAAAACACCCCGTGAGCGGTGGACTTACGTAGGGTGGAGATGGCGGAAATCGGAGAATTTGACTTGCGCGTCGCGGAAACGACGCGAGAGCTTAGTGTAGGTTGTTCTCCAGTTACTGACGTGGTGAAACTATGGCTTATAGTTTCGCCGTTTACAGCCATCTCGATTTGCCACGTGTTTTATCCATATGCTACAAAGGATGTTTTCTTTCATCAAAATAGTTATTGGTTTGTAAATTGGGTAACATCCATAGTTACCTGATTGATCGCCAACTGTCATGTCCCCTTTAATTTAGTCTTTTTTTTTTCCAATGAAATTCGTTCTGCCATACTGCAATTCGCTAAATATTTTTGGGTATTTTTTTACTAACTTTTTGCAACCTGTAGTGAAAAAAACCTTACTATTTCCTAACGAATTTCGTTTCTCAGTAATTACTAACAGCATTATCGCGTTCTGCCATAATCCTGTAGTAATTACAGAGTTTTGAGTTTTTGAGTTTTGAAATTATTTCAAAACTCAAAAACAAAACTATCTCAACGGTAATTATTACCGTTGAAATTCAAATCTGATCAAATCTGCTTGGCATTACTTTTTAGAGCTATGTAGTGAATATGGCTGGGCGCGACAACTTCAAAATGTAGAGCGTGCTTTTGATTTTTAATTTAATTTAATTTTTAAGGCATCTACTTTTTAGTCCTAAATCTAACCAAATACAGGATATAACGTAGAAGAGTGCCATTAGTTGGTCAGATATAATTTCCATCAAGGGACGCGCAAAAGAAAATAACATACTTTGCCATCGTATCATCTTGTGTATCAGTTGAAAACAATTCATTGATTGAAGAATATTTTGTGTAGAGAGAAATATTCAAATTATTAAAATGGTATTTCGTTGGATAAAAAAAAGTTCTTTATTAATTGGAGAGGAATCGGATATGATGATCCCATCTGTATTTCTTCCCAACAGCGTCAACTTGTTCCTAAAGTTACTTCTGAGCAAGTTGGGATGTATGATGCGTTTTTATAAAGTAACTATTTTTTTGTTCATTAAACACGACATCAACGTCAAAAGGAGAATGCTTGTTATAGAATGCATGTTATAAATATCATATAATCACTATTAGCTATATTTGAACAGAACATGTTAAATCAATGGGATGAATATTAATTTAACCGTTATCATGTAGTTGAGAAGAAGTTATATTCTAAACCTAATTCATGTGTGTGTTCTATTTTTTTTATTAATTTACTTAATATGTGAACGCGAACGGAGAAAAATATAACAACCACGTTATACAACGGCATAAGCGAAAGATGTTTTATGAGAATACAAATAGACTATTTTTTGTCTTTTCTAAGAATTGAATGCAAAAGTACGATTTGCAGGTACGATATCAAATGAACCCGGGCCCTTGATAAATTGACATTGTTCACTGTTGATACTTTGCTTGAACATTCGTACCGTGATTCCCTTGTAGCCATTACATCTGAGCTGTCCAATCAATCGTTTCAATGTGAATACTGGAGCATATGGTGTACGTGAAATGATGAAGAATCCATCAAGAGGTTCAAATGTTGGTGGGAATCTATCACATGAATAAACGGCAGCTGCGAAGTAACCGTGATTAGGATTTCCGACGATGGCGGCAATGTTGTAAGGACCAGGAGGCGCTTGAGGGAAGAATTGTACCTGTAATTGAGAGTTCAATGAGGTGGGTGAACGTTTTGTGGCAACTGCAGTAACGCATTGCGGGCGTTGGCCGTTGGGAGTTGGCTGACAATTGAGAACGTCGATTGTAGGGGGAGTTAAACTGGATAATGTATAATTGGCAGTTACACATGTGTTTGCAGAAAATCTCGATGCAGTACCTGATGTGAATGTTTGATACCATAAACCAGTATATGCAGGAATTGTTAATTTGTTAACGACCGGTGGATTGGCACATCGTTCACTGATAGTTAAACGCTTGCGACATGTTCTCTGTCCATTTGTGAGAGTGGCAGAGACGATGAACATGATTGATAGGAGGAAGACAAGTTTGTTCGACATATTGGGTATTCTTACTTGTGCTGCTTGGATAGATAATCGTTAATGGCTAGTGATGATGAGGGTTAAATTACGTTGGGCGTTTCTTACTACTAGAGAAAACAAGTATAATTTGTTAAATTCCGTTTGTTAAATGGACAATAATTAGAGCTTTTTGACAGAGGAGAATTTATGTTATTTTGGAAGCAAATATGTTCCAACAATGTAGATTCGGGTTGCTGTTACTATTTAGTTAATTAAAGTTAATTGTATTGGGCCATACAATGGCGTTCCATGTGATACTGTGCTTGAACTTTAATGTTGTTTGTGATAAGGTTGAAGGTGCAGGAAATCGCAGCTGGGAAAGAAGAGAGTAGAATATGATCGTTTCTTTATTTTTTATCCGGTCCACAATCCTCCAAGTGGTGATTATAGATTGTTTCCAGAATCCCTCGTTTTATATATATGTTTTAGGTAACTGTGTCAACCAATCATAGCACGCTTATATTTGTACTCCAATCAGACCGTCCGTTACAATAGGCGGAACAAAATACCAGATTTATTAATGTTTTTTAAAAAAATTAATATATATATTTTTAAAAAAATAAATAAAAACAATATTAATTTTTAAGTCTGTACTACAAGACCGTCTTGTGTCGTCTATGTAAACAATCAAAATTTCAGCTTGTATTCCACAGTTATCTTGGTCACTGACAGTCAGTCAGTCAGTGTAGCGTGATACAGTGTATCTGTAACAAGGATGGCTTGTTGCCGTTTTCGGAAACACTTTTTTTTTATTTAAAAAAAACTGTTTACTTTACTCTCAATTTTTTATTCTAACTAATTATTATATTGATCTGTGATCTTGGTGTGAACTTTGTCCTCATTTAACTCGAAATCAGGCAAATCGCCACAACCTACAATCACTCGAACGGTCGACCTGTGCGGAGTGTCGTTTGTATGGGCAGAAAAAGAGGAACAACAAGAGTAACCCTTCGTGCTGTTGACACAGCAATACAGTTCCCAATAATGTAGTGATCATGGCTCAGCGATGTTAATCCCCAACGTACTGTATCGCGATTGAAATAAAACCTCGTGCATCAGTCGAAAACAATTCATTGATTGAAGAATATTTCGTATAGAGAGAAATATTCAAATTATTAAAATGGCATTTCGTTGGATGAAAAAAGTTCCTGAGAGGAATCGGATATGATGATCCCATTTGTATTTCTTCCCAACAGTGTCCACTTGTTAGCAAGTTGGGATGTATGATCTGTTCATATTATTTGACTTCTGATTTTTTTTGTTCATTTTAATGACCATTATTAATGGTTTTTAAAAAACCCATTAATAATGGTTTTTAAAAAACCCATTAATAATGGTTTTTAATTAAGAATGTTTTGCTTAGAGCATCTCGAGGCGGCGTAAATTCGATTAAATTTATTGTTCATACAGTAACATGTAGGAAGTTTCGGCATCCCCCCAATCGGGTGCAGCACACATCCCTTCTCATAAATCAGGCAGCGGTGATTCGCGGAAGCGAAAATCAGTACACCTCTTTGTCTTCTTCTGAAGAAGACGAAGAGGGGACAGGGAAGGGTTTCACAAGAGATGGTATGACAAAGGTGAAATATTATAACGACTTCAGGTCGTAGGTTTTTTTGATATGATGAAAAAAAGGATAATGTGGTGAAAATCTGTTTTTCAAGTT